>JAOWBC010000001.1:25527038-25542915 GCA_028566105.1 Hypoplectrus providencianus
AAACTCCATACAGAAGTGCCCGGCCCTGGATTCGAACACGCGACCCTCGGCACCAAGCACTCTTGCTGTAAGGCATGAGTGCTAACCACTGCGCCACCGTGGGGTCCTGGCCATTAGTGAAGAAGTGAAATAGCTCATTGATGACAAATCACTTCCTGTTTCTGTCACATGATGCCACTGCCCTGCACCTGTAGGAGAGCAGCAGGAGGTCTTGTGTTTAATCATTACAATAGGAGAAACTGGCAAGTCATGAATGAATGAGTCAATCAATAATCTGACTCTAAAATGACATTTTTTCAGAGTCCCCAAAGAATGGGGAAAAACTAAGCTCAGAGATTTGTATGACAACATGCTTTACAATGTACAAAATATGAAAACCTAAATGTTAAAAGACATGAAAACATGTACAATTACTGATATATGGATGATTCAACAGTTTTTCCTTATTCTTATTTCTGTGTTCAGGACTCAGGAAAATCCCCTGATTGCCAGTAGCTGTGCGTAAAGCCCAATATGAGCAGATCTCTATCATTTGCTCTACCTGGACTTTTTTGTGGGGGACTTGTCTCTGTTAGAGCAAGTGTAAAACAAAGGGTGTCAACTGTTTTTGAGGATCATTTTTTGTAATCTTTTATGTGACTGTTAGCTGTATAAATATCTATCCTAAATATCTATTAATATAAGAATATGTAAGTGCTCTATGCTCGATGTTCACTACAAAAGCAGGGTGAGAGGTGGCCCCGCCCACGTAGGAGACAGGAAGTGCATACTTTTTATATGATTGGAGCAGTTTGTAATGTGTCATCTTGGCTATTTCCCTGTGCTGTGACTCTTTCATCTCTCTTCTCACCCTGTCTTTCTGTGTCACTCTTTGTGTTGCCTTGTAGCTCATGACTGTTGCGAGGTGGTGTTGGTCACCTTGTGCTCAGTCAGCCGAGGCCCCCCAGGGTCGCCCAAAGACCTGAAGCCCTGCCTGGTTCTTGTAGCTCCACTGGCGGAGCATCGATTCAGCTTTGTCCAGGATTTGGCTTTTGACATGGCCCAGTTCCTGGTGAGTAACAAAACAAGTCATCTCCAAGTGAGCAGTTAAAAGAAACAACAAAGACGCAGGCTTGTCACACAGCAGGGAAAGAAAGCAGTTACCATTTGTGACAAGTGATACAGCAATGTGGGCAAGGTGACAGTTAGACAAAAGATTGCCATGTTATTGTTTCTTCTGACAAGGCTTGATGTCTCGCAGTCCTTGGTATTCAATTAATGAGTCCTTTTCTGCACAATTCATCATCCCATAGAAATTTAATATAAAATGTGCTTTGCCAAGGAGGAGGACAAGATAATGTAACTGTCTCGGGCTCTCAAACTTCCCTTTTTTCAACTGAATGTTATTTCTTTTTGTCAATACAGCGCAGCCCCTAATCGAGCTCAGTACTGATAGATGCACGTGGATGTGTCCTCCATCATTTACATCTTACATTTCAGGCATGCGGTTAATGCTCTTAGGCTGAGCGTCTTAAAGCGAGTGCTTCCAGTAGACTAAGCTTCCACTGTAAAACTTGACTCATCTTTGTAATCACTCTCCAACACAGGTGAGTACAGCGGGCCGGGCCGACGGCCTCGACGGGGCGCTGCTGCTGGATGAGTGTCAGATTCCCCTGCAGGAGTGTGAACGTCTGGATGAGAGCCTGGCGCTGGCCCTCCACCACCTCACGCTGCCTCCAGGATGGAGCTTACTGGGGAACAAACTTACCAACAGCACTGGTGAGACCGGCGGGCAGGGGACTGTCTGCAACATGTAATTTCCTGACAATAAAATGTCTGAGAGAGAGACAGAATGTCTCTGCACGTATGTAGAAACACACTGACAATGTGTAGTTGTACAGTAAATAATGACACACATGGCACCTCTGTTTGTGTGTTTGTCTGTGTGTCACATAGATTTATATTTCACAGCCTGGATAGATGCCAATAAAACTAGATAAGATTGATCACTCTCCACATTTTGCTGCAGCATTTTTAAATCAGTACTACTTGGCCTCAGGGAGACAGTAACTGGTCAGAACGAGACAATGGCCCTCATTTATGAAACCAACATACGGCAGGAAAGTGGGTGTACGCTCATTTCTACGCGAGCCTCTGCATTTATCACTGTGGATGTGGGCGGAGGGTACCATCAGATCTCATGTCTGGTCTCAGCATGTAGTCCTCATGTCTGAGTCTTATAATAGTTATTAGACAATTCGTCTCATCTGCATTACTGTCACTAGTTTCATGCCATGAGCAAATAATTCTGGTGTTTTTTTTAATAAATAATGGCAAACCAAAGCATGTTATATCATTCATCATTACATCACATCATCTGTGTGTTGTTCTTTGCTAATAAAGGTAAAACAAATCTTTATATATTAGGAATGATGCTCGTTTCCAGCAGCCACATTTCTAAACTCCCAATCGTTCTTACACTGTGATTGGTGAGATATGAACACTTCATGAATCACATGTGAACTCTATCTATTTATTCAGATAAGACTGGTTTCTATGTTTGATTGATAAATGAGGGCCACTGTAACTAAATGGTGCATGGAGGGCAATTTGATGAAAAATATCAAGTTTCTACTCTCTTGTGTGTGTGTGTGTGTGTGTGTGTACTGCTAATTAACAGAAGTTACTCCCATTTGACTTCTTTTTATAGACTAATCTGGCAGCTGATTTATGGAATGCAGGCTCAGTCACCACCAAAGTGGAACTGAACACCTCTTACACTGATTAAAACTGGGGGAGGCTGTTTTCTGAAAAAGGCTCAAATTAAAAAACAAACAAACAAACAAACAAAAAATCACCAGCCCTCATCCTGAAGCTCTTCCCCACTCTTCTAAGACTCCTGGGTATGAGCTTGTGCTTCATACAATAACCTGTACAAGTATTGTTCTCTCAGCTCAGTCACCTTCATGACTGTGATCCTGAGCTTATTATTGAGCAGCAGTACTTTGAATATCTTTGTGCTGTTTTCTTCTTGACCTGTGAAGCCCTGTGAGGTAACAGACAGTGACAGTGATTTGAAGCTACAGGTAGCTACATAAACATGAACTTGAATTAATCACAGCCTTGAGCTTTTGACTCCAGAGGACTAAACATGTTTTTATTGCATTTATTGTCAGACTCTCTTTTTTAGAAGTCCACCTTTACTTTTTTTGCTTGGCATTGCAGTGTTTTTCTGATGGACTTTCTGCCACTGAATCCGGTTTTTACTATCAGAAGGGAGCTGAGTATTTATTTTGGTGTGTGTGATTTTTTATAATCTAAAATGGGGTCAACAGGAGGTGCAGAAGTCTACTAAAATGAAAATACACTGAAAGTTTAGTGTGGACTTTTTGCCAAGTGAGCTGAGTGACTTAGCTAACTAAATGCAGCAGGAATTAATTGATGGCTTATGATTTAAATTAGCAAAACCCACAATGTCATTAATGTCATTAGAATAAATGCATCATTTCCTCATAATCAGGCACACATGTTACTGTCAAAGCTACATTTCTGCCATCTTAACAGAAGTTAGTAAAGTATATGCTGCATGCTGGTGCACCATTGGTCCAGAGTATGCGATTGCTCAGTTTTTAGTCGTTCCTAGCTGGCCTTTAGTCGGCAAACTGCCCAGACTTCAATGGAAACATGAGGATTTAATCGAGATCTATGATTGTAAAATATTGATTTCATGGAGCCGAGGCTTGTGGCGTCCACTTTACTTTTTCCCTTAAAGACTTAGTTTGCTGTTGGAGTCACTGATAATTGTTCAGCTGAGAAATATGTCCAGCCATCTGTCAAGACTGGACTTAAATCCAATGAAAAATGTGTGTCTAAGGTAATGTCCTTTATTTAAATGACACTTGATGACTATATTTTCAACATGTCACCAATTTGATGGGATTTCCTGGACAATTGTAATCTTGACAGATTACAATTTTAGAAGCAATTTTACAGTAATAGTAAAATGAACTACCTGAATTAATGTCTCTCATTCTAATTCAGGCATCCAGAAACATCCAAAATGCAGGGACCCTAAACTGAATCACATACTTGCTTAACTGATTAATTTGATTGCACAGCAGTAGACATGTATGAAGTAATGAAACCATGTGTAATGGAAGTTACTAGGATGTAAATCCAGCTATTAAAATACATGTAGAGCCCAGGGTCACTGTATATCACAATGATAATAAAACACTGTAAGCATAGTTAGTGGTGAATATGATTAAGCGCAGTAACTGATGTATATAAGTGAAAATCCTTTGCAGAAGATGTAACCGTCATATCTGGTGATTTTTACCTGATAAATAACTGAATGCTAGATTTCTGTGTAATTTCCCATGAAGCGCTACTCGACACTCAGTGTAAATAATAGACTATGCAATCACAAACAGAAGGCTGATGTCAGTATGGTGTTACGTTGGTAGCTTATTTTATCAGACAGGTGAGAAAACCCGTCTGTGAATGGACTCTGTGTGACTCCGGTGTTTGTGCGATCAAACAGGCTCGGGTATCTCTGTGCTGCAGCCCGACCAGCCAACAGTTCGGGTTGTGAGAAATTGCTTTGTCAGTGCAAACAAACATACATTTTTATTAAAATGAAAGTGGCAATTTTCTCCAGCCATTGACTCTGATGACTTTAATCAGTTAAAGGAAGCCAAACGATCTGATGTGGATGATAAACTGTGCGAGGTAATTGCTCTCTGTGAAGCAGCATAAACAAGACTTTTGGGAGTAGTTAGAGCACTGCCTCTGCCTCTGGCTATTGTTAAGATAATAGCTTATGGTTTAACTTGGACTTGGATATTAGATCGAACCAGCAGAACCAGCAGGATTTCGAGCAGAAACACTCAGTAAGTGTGTGGTGGAGATTGAAAGCCCACATGCTCCTTAAAATGTTTTATTCATTATTTGCTCGGAGCCTGAAAAGAAAAGTCATCAAATGAAATTTTCGCTAATGACCTCCCTGCCGATGAGATAAGATCCGCTTGTTACTGTTGTGAGAAGTATCACAGCTCTTTGGAGATGGACACACACACACATGCGCGCACACATGCACGCACAGACAGAGGCTCCTTTGCATTGAAGTCAGCTGTCATGTTGTTGATGTGGAAGGCGGCTTCCTGCTGCGGTGAGTGATGTGTGCTCTAATAGGCTCTGCTTCACAATATGTCACCGCTTCAATACAAGACGCTCAGCTGCGGTGAACTGCGGGGAGGGAAGAGGAGTGTAACTCTGCTCTCCATTTATCAGATCTGTCAGATGATGGATAGCGGCAGACTATAGGTGGAGGTGATGGTGGTTTATCTCAGTCATCCTTCACGCTGTGGACATGCAGCAGTCACTGATCTCACCACAGCCGGCCATTTATTGTCCTCGGAGGAAAATCACTTCACCTGGAAGGACTGTGCATGTCGATGAAAACGGTGAACAATGCCGGAATAATTTACTGGTGTTCAGCAGTTGGCAACATCAGGGTAAAGACATCTGTAGCCTGTAGTTTGTCAGTCAAAATCATTTCAGCAAATGACTCGGTGATCTGCAGTCTGATCTGGTGCAGACGACAAAATACCCTCAATTTATTTATCTGAATTACTCGCGATAAAGCATGCACCTAGCTTTTAAGTTTGAAATACAGGACCTACGGAAAGTTACTTAGTGGCTTTCTTTGCCTCTTAATTGTTTACGTCATTCATCAAAAGTACTCCCTATTTAAATTGTCTAAAGCGTATTATCCAAAGTGCATAAGTGCATTAATAGTGTGTCTGCCCTGCCAGTTAAATGGCCCATAATCTCACAGCAAGAGATTTGTGGGTTAAAATCAGTTATTTTGGCTCTTCTCTGTGGAGTTTGCGTGTTCTCCTCCTGTCAGCGTGGGTTCTTCCTGGTCTTGGGCTTCCACCCACAGTCTAAAAACATGCAGTTTACGTTTAATTGGTGACTCAAAATTACCCATATGAGTGAATGAGAGTCTGAATGCTTCAATGGATGCAGAGTAAGGCACAAGGGGTAGAGGGGTTGTCTATAGTTACTTAATTAATCACAGGTGTGTCTTGGGCGTAACATGAATTAAACCAATCTGGGTGTCATCTCCAATTCCCTAAAAAGCCAGGTGCACTGGCAGCTGGCACACTGCTATTTAAATTTCAGATTTGGCAAACCGGGGAAAGAGACACAGGCAGAGCTGTGATCTTTCTTGGATTAGGATGTGCTAGTTTCCCAACGTTTATTGAATTTGATTTAAATAGCATAAAACTCTGTGTGGGTTCACGATTTCTCTGACAGTGTGAACTGCTCACAAAGTTTTTTTTTTTTATGTTATATCGGGCAGTCCACAATGTGGGGGGAGATATCTGTTCATGTGAAGACTTTAGCAAAATGCAAACACTTTGCATACTAGATGAAGTGTGTCACTACTCATCATAGCAAATATTATGTTACATTTCTATTCTAATATGTCTGCTATCAGCTGGTTTTGGTGCACAACATACTCCTCAACTGAGTCTGGAGGCTCATGATGAATATGAATATGTCCCTGAGGGGGGAAGAGTGGAAGTGCACCTAATATTTTTGAAATGTTTTTTTTTATTATTTTTTTTAGGGAAAATCATTTTGAATACAATATTTATCCTAACAGAGCATTTTAACATGCAAAGGATGAAGACTTTTATTCATTGCAAAAATAATAGATGGAATTCTAGATAATGAAAATAATTTGATTTGAGTAACTAAGAAGAACATTTAAACTCTTTAGAGTTGGTGAAGCTAACCAGGAGCCAGCTAGCCGGGATCTCTGCCAAGGAGCAGTGAAGCTCGCTGTAAACCAACAAACTGAATGTTTGTGATTCCTTTACTGCAGCAAATAGCAGAGTTTAGCCCGGCACACACTCCCAGGTGTCATAATGCAAAAATGTCAGGGATGTTATGGCAGCCACTTCTGAGGAACCACCATCAAACCCAGCAGTAAAGCATTTCCTGCTGCTGTTTGGCACCTCACATTCCAGTCCAGCCCCGCTCAGCCAAGTGGAGCATTAAATTTGACCCATTAGCTTGAGATTCATCAGGGCAGGCCGGTGCAGACTGGCTGCGGTAAATGGAGTGAAACCTCTCATCAGTGGACACAACCAGCATTGTGAGTGTCGCCTAATGGTTACTGTTGGGCTGATAACAGAAAGTAAAATATGTTTTCAGTCCCTTTTACTGATCGGTTGCGGTTTCAGCTGTTTTTTTATTACTATTCCTCCAACTGATTCTGTCTTGCTACTGAAATAAGGAGAAGCAATATAGAACTGCTTGTCTGTGTCCAACTGAAAAAAACACCAATTGTCCCTGTTTGCTCAAATAAATATCTGGCTTTGTGTATGGACACTGGAGGAGGGAAATCCTCAGGCAGTGACAAATGAGAGTCAAAGAGTAAAACACAATCTTTCTCATAACGGGGAAGAAACACTCTGTCCACAGAAATCTGGACTCAGCAACAGTACTCGAGATGTTTTATCTTCCACATTCCTGCACTTTCTGCTGTTATAAATAACCAAAGACCAGCTGCTTTGATAAACCTGAGCGTTCTGTTTGCAGTGCACTGACTCTGCATTACCAGACATCATGGTACTGAAGTGGAGATTTTTCACACCACCACACCACTTTAAACTCCCCTAACAAATACAGTCGTCTCACCTTTGAAGTTCCTCCGCACTCAAAAGTGTGTTTTTCCTAAGCTCGTGCCACTACCAGTGTCCAACCACAATGAAACTGACTTTTATCGGTCCAAAGTTTGTACAATTTCCTAACATCTAAGACTTAAACGTATAAGCCAAATTAGGTGTGTCACCACTTGAAAAGCAGAGCAAATGATGTTAAATAAAGCTGAAAACTCTGATGCATAGTGGACCTGTCAGTACAAAGAGTAAAAAAACACTGTAACCTCATAGCAGATATCACTGAAACCTCTAACAGTGTTTCAGCCACACCAAAGGAAGCTAACAAACAACATAAACAGGCTGACTCTGATACTTTTGCTCGTCTTCAATGTTGGTGCATAATGGACTCCTGATTTACATCTGGAGGCTCACCAACCACAGTGTCTGGTTAGCCTAGCGCAGGCTGCAGTGTTGGTGGGCTGGATCCTGAATTTCTCAATGAGACAGGAAGTTAAAATGTGCTCTCAGATTTCTCAAATTTGAAAGTTTTTTCTCTACTTTTTATGTGGGAAAACTATGTTAAATAAAATATTAATCATAGCAGTCTATTTTTACATACTTTAATATGTGTCTGGAGGGGGACTTTAACTTACCAGTTTTAAGTTGTGAAGCTTTTTTATTGCTCTCCAATAATCTTTATGTTCCACCTTTTATTGTGAAATTACCATTTATTGAACTGCAGCACTCACTTTCTCCTCGCCTTTAAACAAGCTTACACCTTATCTCAGGATTGCCTTTTAAATTGACAATGAATTTGCCGGTGGTCGGGCAGTAAAAGATATTAATTTTAACTGAAAAAATCGTGCAATTCCCCTAGACCCAGAAATGTTTTAATAATCTTTCCAAGTAAATGCAGAGATCAATTTAATTACACAGATTTAATTTGAGATGGTTCTCCGGAATAACCAACAGCCAGTCACCCTGACTGTAATGCCTTTCTGAATTCATGTTGCTTTGGCAGAAAGATGAAGGTCTGTGTGTGTGTTTGTGTGTGTGTGTGTGTGTGTGGGTGTCCATGAATCTCCATTATTGTCTTTGTGGAAGTGTTAAGGGGAGGGTTTCAGTGTTTGATGGTGTTATTAGGGGATCGATTGATATATGGAGCCAATAATGGACTTAAATTAAAAATGGGAGTGTGATGCACTTATTGTTGCTCACCTCTGCTGAAATTAAATGGCGTGCTTTGATTTAGTAACATGCATAATTATTGTTGTTGTTGCTGTGATAGTTTTATTATCACATATTAAATGCTGCATCAGAGACTTTTCCACACTGGCTGGTAAACAAACTGCGCCACTGAAACACAAAAGAGTGACATTTTTGGTAATTGTGTCCAAAGGAATGACCATTTTAAGCCTGTCGTCAGTTCACATGTTGGCTTTAGTCCAAATATTGCAGTTGTAGCTTTCCAAATATGTGTGTTGAGGCATTGTTGAAGGCAGACAGAGACAGGCTATGTCTTTATCAGCCTGTAAATGTGTGAAGGTCTGCTGTTTACTGGGTCACTGTGGACCCTGTGCTGGTTTAATTAGACGACGCTGTGGTGTTGCCAAGCTCCAGCAAGTGATGGTATGTCAGCTACTGCACCACAAATTGGCTGCCTGGACTGCTGCTCTCTTCTGTCTCTCCCTTTTCTTTGTTCGCCCGACTCTTTCTGTACTTTTGTATTTATTTCTGTTTTTCACTTTTCCTTCCTCAGACCTGAATCCTCAGGAGACTCTGCTGCATTTCTCAGCGCGCCGAGGTCTTTTTCGGGTTACGCACTTCTTGCTCCGGCAGCCTGGGGCGAAAGAAGCGCTGCGATTGACCAACAGACAAGGCCACACCCCCTCTGCCATCGCAGCCCAACGAGGACACACACGCCTCCACGAGCTCCTCATACAGTAAGCACATCTTGTAATTACAATCAAAGGCTCCACAGTAATAGTACAACAACTAATGCTTTGTATGGTTAGGCTGATGAACGATGCCATTATCCCTTATGATGGCTGACAGTCACCGATCATTGAGCCCAACATCATGATTTTAAAGCCCCATCCTCCAATCCAAATGTACATCTGGAGGTTTGTTTGTGGTGGCATTTATTAAGTACCTTAAAAGTAAAATTTCTAATTGAATAAATGGTGCAGACAGATTTCATAAGTGCAACTGACAAACTAGAGTCACATCAACGGATCTAGGGTCCAAGAGAATTAATGCAAATTAATTCAAACAAGAAAAAAATTCAATTTTTTTTTACAATCCATATAATGCTCTCATTTATGATTTAAAAAAAAATGAGACCCCAAACATACTTTTTAACAAAAATGTTAAGTAGAAGCAATCTATTGGGTGTGGTAACCGTATTATTTGAGTTCTTTGGATGACTTGTGCTGACAGTCAGGATGTTTCCCTGTAGACATCTTTATATGCCAGTTTGGTGGACATCACCCAGCCCTTGTGCACTGCCCTTGCAAAGCAGGCCTGGTCAGAATGGATTATTGTTGCTTAGAAACTGCCTCACTCGACACTTCTTCAGTTCTTGAGCAATACACCTGTAAAATACACTTTGTTTCTCTGGAAGAAACAGGGTAAAACTTTACCATTAGGCAAGGGAGGCTACTTACTGGGGCCCCCAACTAAAAGGGCCCCACAGATTTTGTTTAGATATGAAAATATTCATTTTCGGTCGACCCTCGAAATAACCTTGAAATAAAGTGGTTGCCAACCATCCCAGTTACAGCTTAGCAAGACCGGTTTTGCCTGGGGCCCTGAAATCACTGAATCCCCTGAAACATCCACCCAAGCTGTAGCTACTCGCAAGTTAAACAGTAGAAACACAGGTGAAAAAACCTGGTGGAGGTATTTGGTTCCAAAAAAGTAATACAGTTGCTTGTTTTGACCCTATCATCACAGTTATAAATTAAAATTTGGATTTAATTAGTGGCTGTATCTTGCTGATGGTGCTGTTATTGGAGTATTGGAAAGTTACACAGCTTGAGATGCAGGCAAAGTGGTGCTCCTCCCGTAGGCTATCCCCTCATGCTTGTTGACTCCAGGAAAGTGAAGGAAAGTTTATAACATTAGCATCCAGCATCAATATAAATTAGTATATGAGCACATCTTGCACTGACCTTTGCAATGGTGCACACTTTCAGTTTGAGCATAATTTAAATACAATGGAAGGGAAGAGAAGAAAAAAGAACAAGATATAGAAAACAACAGTGTGTGTAGTCGCAGAGAGCTTTGCCTTTCTCTCCGTAAGAACAGTCTCATATTTATATATCAGAGGGCAGATGGCATGGTTCCTCTAGGCCCTTTAGGGCAACCTTGTTTGTCTGTTGTCTTCACGGAACAATAGCAGTATCCAAAGAGCATCACCACAAAGCCCACTGCAGCCTAGCTTAGTACTTTCAGCTGCAGCCAGATAGTTGAGGGCAAATTAAAAAGTTGTGGGCTGCCAGTATTGTTCCAAGAGAATCCAGAGAGATGGGAAAGTATTCCGCAACACAAAAGCCTCGATTACGACTTCTGTGTTTACTGACCTGTTGTCTCTCTCCAACATCACACTGTGTGTAACTTTATTATAATCCACCCACACTGCAGTGCTGTTTCTCAAAGTTTAATGACACGAACATGTCTGCTTTTTCTTTGCGGTTTTCCTGTATTATCCCTAATAATGCCATTTTTTTCTCTGAGTGACTAGTGAGGTCAGATTCTTCTCATCCCTTTCTGGTGAAACATTAAACCGTAGAGGAGAAAAAACAGCTTCTTTGTAAATTGACTGAGACACGGCTTGGAGTGGAAATGGACCCTTTTTTTATGTCTTTTAAACACTCTACTTATCTGCTGCAAAATAGTTTTCACTTAACTGAAAATGAAGATGCCACAAGCTGAAAGGCAACTACCACTTAGTGAGCTCGCTCATTGCCGAGCGTGCACTAAAGTTGCTTTACAACTTACAGCTCCCTCTTTATGTGTTGGTAATTACATTTTGCTCATGAAAAGTGAAGTCACTAGCAGCCTGGCTGGTGACCTCAGCCGGCGGGCCTCGCAGCTAAAGCAGTCCACCCAGGATTACGCAAACAAATCTGCCTGACTGGGAGGTGTCTCCCCCTTTACAGCACTATCTTTATGAACAAAACCACTGCACATACTTTTACATTCTACCCTTAGAGGAAGAAGGCGAGGGGAGTTCAGTTTTCTGGAAGCTTATCAAGTAGGAGCGGTCTTCACGTGGAAGTATTGCAGTGTGTTTTTTATTACAAGGAAGGAAAGTAACATTTTTTGTTGACTTACCACAGCGTCTGGAACTTTTTAACAGCTATCTTATTACTGACAGCTTCTCTATAGGTTGTTTGGTTAACCTGCTGGAATAGACTGACATAGCAGCTGAAGCATTTTACCAATGGACTTTTCCCACAAGGAGGAAAAACAGCAATGCACATGGATTGTCAAAAGAAAGGGGGAGGCTGAAAGCAACTGGTTAGCCAATCACGCTGCAGGCCGTTCTTGATGATCTAAGTGTTTATTTCACGGCAGGGCTGAGACGGACAAAGGGGCCGAGACTGTCCAGCTGGTGTCTACGGACGCCCGGGTATCCTGCCACCTCCCCAGGCTGAACACACACTCTCTAACGCTGAGCATCCACCCCGGCCACGACCCTCCAACCCTGCAGAGGAGCGTGGAGCAGCTGCTGCACTTGATATGCCATCTCCACGCCAAGGTGAGTCACGCCACCCTGCCCTTTTAGCACGCTATCTCCACTCATGTTGGCTTCATCCAGGAGCTGAGCTGCTGCTGAACATTGTTGGATTGTTTGTCTTTTCACTGCCCTCATTTTTTTAACCTTCAAGCTTTAGTTTGTATAACCGGTGGAACACCTTATGCAATCACAGAGCTGGCGATTGATAAGAACTAGAGAACAGCTCTGTTGGTTCCTCTGAGGGAGAAAGCTAACGTTTATCCTCCTCCTTCTCTATATTCTGCAGGGAATTTCTGTTCTGGAGCTGCAGTTTGATTCTCTGCACACGGCTGCTGAATGTAGTGATGGTGTAGAAACAGAGATTACCTGTCTGGAGCGACTACAGCTGTCTGCTGCAGCATCAGAGCGTCTGGATTCAACAACAGGAGCGAGCTGGGTGGAAAACTGCTCAGTGGAAAGCCACAGTAGTTTTGACTGTGGACATGGTGAGGCTGGGAATGCAGAGAGAAACTGGAGTTTGCCTGTAAGTACGCCAGACTCAGAAATACGCCCCCAGGAGCATGTCTGTGGCCCCCCAGCGGACCGGGTGTGTCTCAGTTCAAACACTGGGAAAGATTACTGTCAAACAGAGCAGGAGGGAAGGGAGCAGCCTGTTGTTTCCACTCAGAGTTTGTGTGACAGGAGTGAAGGAGCACAGAGTGGGGCAGAAGGAGAGAGCACCACTGTGGGAATCTTACCACCAGCAGGCTGTGATAAACAGGCAGAGGAAACTGATAGAGGAGAGGCTCTGATCGAGGAAGGTCAGGAGTCCACAGAGGGAAAGGACAGCTCAGAGCAGGAAGCAGAGGACAGCACAGCTAGAAGGAGGGAGGAGGAGACCAACTCAGAGTCAACAGATCTCACAACGCCCAGCGAGGACACAAAAGCTTCGGTCATGGGCCAGTCCCCGTCATCAGAGGGTTGTGACACCTCTGATTCTGAAATGAAGGAGTGCTGTGAGGAAACGGGGAGCAGTGGAACAGTTTGCGACGGACTGTGTTTAGAGGAGGAGAAGGCAGAGGGTGAAGGGTTAACAGACCCTCCATTAATCCCAGGGGACCTCCCCAGCCCATCGCTGATAGACAGCGGTGATGTAATCAAGGAGCCTGAATCTGCTGCTCCACGTCTCTTGATAGAAGGCCTCCACGAGGGGGAACCTCCGCCAGACATAAACAGCCTAGAACAAAACCAGGAAACAGCTGGTAGGGATTACGCTACAGAGCAGCAGCAGGGCTTGGCTCCAGAAACGTCTTGTCATTCTGGGAATTGTACTGGAACAGCGAGTGTAAAGGAGCTAAATGGTGAAGACGGAGCTGAACCTTCTGGATACAGTGTCGAGAGTTTGACTATGGACGAACCTGATGGAAACTCCATGGGCTCAGATCAATCACCTGAGCCATCACCCAGCCGCAGAACAAGACACGCTGATCATGATTCAGGGATGACACACGGCCTCTCCAGTGATGACGATTGCAGTTTCCAATCAGTCGGAAGCTCCACAACAGATATATTCCACCCCTCTCAGGACAATGCTAGCATGGAGGATCAGGACTTGCTTCCAACTGATATTGGAGATCAGGATCCCAAACTGGGGGAAAGTGATGAACCAGCCGTGGATGCAGGGCTCCCCTCTGAGCCGGGCACTGTCAGCGCAGCAGCAGCGACGGCCTGCAGCCAGGCTGGCACTGAGCCTGAATCACAACTGTCACCAAGCCTGGAGACAATAAAGGCTTTCAATTCTGAGGGGACAGCAGAGGAACTCTGCCCAGAAGAGGATCTGTCGTTATGTCCAGAGAGCCAGGAAGCTCCAACGGTAAAGGTTGATGAAGGTGAAACTGGAGAGGCGGACAACTCTGCAGGGATTGAGCATCCTGCATCAGAGGTCACCAGTTCATCTGCTGCAGAAAGTGAAGCTGTTGTTCCGCTTGCAGGAGAGACCAGTGATGAACCTGCAGAGGCCTCGGCTGAAAGGAGTGGAGATTTGCAGGATTATTCAGAAATGACAGCAGACGAGAGCTCACCTGATGAGGGATTAAGGCACCAAGAGGATCCAATTAATGCATCTTCATCACAAGATGTCAGTGCACCTTCAGATATTGTAGACCTCAATGCTTTGGAGGTAGATCCACAGGCTCCAACCAGTGAAGCACCCAGTGGACCTGATGCTGAGGATGAGATGACTGAAAATCATGACACAGTGGATGGAGCTATCCAAGGTGGGCTAACACTGATTTATTTCTCCCCCAGTTCACGTTTATTCTACTTCCACACACTCACATACATCACACGGCAATATGTTTGTCAAAGTCTTATTCCTAAACAAATATGCTAAATCAGATTCAGTCGTCCCTCTGTGATTAATGACAATAGCTCCGCAAAGCTAAATGCAATGTATCTCACCATAATAGTGCTCACAGAAGCGTTTTGTGTGACATCCTGTTGCGATAAATGTTGCTGTCATGAAGAAATGTTTTGTTTCTTCTGTTTTAGTGCTAATTTTCTTTCTAATGAAGATTTAGCTTTTAGTAATTTTGTAAGATTTCTTTTTTTTCATTTTAGAAAGGTTATTTTAATTAATTTGTGTTCTGACAGACCATCGGAAGGTTTCACCAACTATTTCAGTAGTGCTTTCATATGAAAGAACAAGCCCTAAGGAATCTGTTGGTATCAGCATGGTACGATAAGGGAAAAACCCAGTCATTCTCTTAATTAAATCTGTTCCTAGTTTTCCCTCCTAGTGAGGGACAACCGACATGACCATTTTCAAAGGGGTACATAGACTTCTGACCTCAAGATATCTGAATGAAAATAGATTCTTTGGGTACCCACAAGTCTCCCCTTTACAGACATACTCACTTCATGATTCTACCATGGATGTTTGGGCAGAAACATGCAGTTTTTCTCTTGCAGTATAAGTGTTTTTTTCACCTGTTGTATATGAATATTATTGCAAATTGGATGTCTTGTGACCTTGAGTATAATCAATGACTCACAAACCTTTGCAAACAATAACCAGAGACCTAGAACTTTAAGATGATGTATAGCTTCCTTAGTTTTTTTCTTTTTTTGACAATAATGGAAAGCACTGAATATACAATCTAAAAACAAACATAATCTCCAAAATGCAAACACAGATATCTTTTGTATGGTGTTGCCCGAAAAACTTTGTCTTAATGTTGTATTACAAAGGGAGCTTTTTTTTAAAATCAATTCGCAAGTCAAACAAAACAGTAAAATTTAACACCAAGTCTTTATGACAAATGGTAACCACCCAAATATTGCATGGGCGTGACCTTCATTTACTCATATCATAAAGTTCTAGGTGGTGAATTTAAATTAATTGATTAACCTATTTTTATTACAGATTCATGAGAAGAACAACTTGACACAGTGTTGCTCTCAAATTAATCTCATATCTTCCTCTAAAGATCCACCA
>JAOWBC010000001.1:25592655-25611244 GCA_028566105.1 Hypoplectrus providencianus
GATAGGCACAGCCTCCCCGTGACCCGGGATTACCTGGATGAAGCGGTTCGGAAAATGAATGAATGAATGAATGAATAGTTTTGCTTTCTGTTTTTCTGATGCAAGTAAAGTTAAAAGCATCAGTGAACATTAATGATGTATATAATTATATTGCTGTATAGCTTGTATTGTTATATGAGAAACAAAAGCAGTCAGAGCAGAACTGCTCATACTTGGCTGAGCCAGCTCCGATTTGTTTCATGTAGTGAAACTCTAATGGGCCACTTCTAAGGTAACCCAGTCAGGCTTTGAGTACAGACAACAAAAAAAGCTTTTGCATTGTTTTCCACTGAAACAGCAGCAGCAGCAGCTCTAAAGAGGATGTAGTTTATTGCACAATCCTTTGGCGCAACCCCAAAACAAGCCTTAAAAGGAGAAACCAGCTCCGCGATGGATCACAGCGATCCTCTCAATGGCCACAATCCGCCTCAGATACTCCAGCCTGGCAAAAACAGCTCTTGTTGTGTTCAGTTGGTCTGGTTCGGATTGTCTGAGCCACAGTTGCTTCTGAGTGGTAATTTTCTGAGGTTTTTGTACTCGCAGATGTCTGGCTGGTGTCCATTCAACAGACAAATACAGTGATCCTTTGTCTGAGATTAGCTGGAATTAGTTAGACATCCACAAAAAGCTGTAAAATTCCCAATAAAACCATTTAACAGGAGAAAAACACGGCAGGATGCTTTAGGGTGCTTTCACTGTGTGGGTCATAATTAGATATATATCACATAATCTTCAAGGCCAAATCTTTTATTTTTTTTTTTTTTTAACAGTAAGTGTAGACACTTTTCAGGTGAAATGAAAATGGAGCCCCTAACCCTGAAAGTGTTGCTGCTTCTCCATTCGTATTGACTCGCAGAGGATTATTCTCTCACACTGACTCACAGTGTAAGAGTGTTGATGTAATCCTTCGAGCGGAAACATTGTAGGCAAGTGAGCATTGATGACGAAGTCTGTTTCATGAGTTTGTTGGGTTTCACTTGTGCAACATGTCTGTTTAAACCCCGTCAGTCTATTGGAAACCTGCCTGTGTTAACCCTGCTGTGAAGCTGGATTTCTACACGAACAGAAGCAGATGTCTCTCTCTCTCCCTTCTTTATCGATCTCTGCTTCAAAGTGTATGAAATGATTTGACGCAATGAAGTTTGAACAAAGTACAGCACAGGGTCTCCTGGGATCAGATTACACAGCAGATCTTGTTTTAGCAATCTCAAATGATGACCCTTGTTCCAGATGGTGATTTGGGAATGTTTATATAATTGAACTTTTCCCATGCAATTCAATGTTTATGTGTGTGTCACTCTACAGCCTATCTTTCTTTTTTTTTTCTTTCTACTTGGTCCACCAGCAGTATTACCCATCGATTGCATCACATGCTTTGCTCCAGTCTGGCTTTCATTAGTGGGCTGGTGGAGTTTCCTGGCCGGCAATGAAAACCAGTCAGAATTTCTAGCCCCCACCTTTCCACTCACCCTCAACACCCCCGCTCCCACCTCCACCACCATGCTCATACAGCAGTGCTCACTGTTGCTTTTCTTTCCAGACTGTAATGCTTCCGTCCACAAGAGCTGCAGGGACAGCCTGCCTGTTTGTGCCAAGGTGAAGATGAAGGTAAAGGTTCCCTCAGAGTAATTCTCTGCTATTCTGCAGCCAATACAGATTTGAACTCATCGTTATGCTTTTCTTCTCTCTTTCTCTGGCTAGTTGCCCAAACAGCAGTTTACAGTACCAGATTCAAGCTCCTTTCCTACGGTCACAATGAGGAACAAATGTGAGTGTCAAACTAAACTCTTACAAATCTTTTCCAGTGTTCACCTGCAGATTTGTTGCCAAAGGTCATGGAAGCTGTTTTTACAGTTGGTGTATGAGAAATACTGTTTATACTTCTTGTACATCCACAACAGGTATGACGGTGTATGATTTGAGTTCAAGGGTCCAGACAAAAAATAGAGTACCTCACTACAAGAGGAAATACAAAGAGTTTCCGTGCACAAGAAACATTGCCTCATGATTTAATGAATGACTTCAGTTATGCCAGCTTTGCTTTCTTACACTGAATCAAGCACAATGCTACTCCAGTGTGTGATTTGAGGAAGCACACAAGACAATCTGCACCAACCAACCCACAAAAATATACTTAAATCAACCACCTCAACCCAACCTGCAAACCGCCATCTTTATGCAAAGTAGAAGCGATCTAATAAGACCAGAGGACAGAAACAGACTGTGTGCTGCTCTCCAGTGTGTGTGTGTGTGTGTGTGTGTGTTTGGAGTTTGACTGACCTGTATGCTAGTGACCCAGAAGCACTGGAAAACTAGATAATTTTTGGAAAGTGGACTATATCACAAAATGATAATTATTAAAAACTATATCTAAGTGCATCGTCCCGTTTTGCCCCACCTGTGGTTTGGACCTACAGTCCGCACCATTAGACAGTGTGTAGTCCCCCATGTCGGCTGTCCTTTTTTACACAGTTTCTGCTCGCCTCTGTTGTGGTTCTGTTACTAGCTCAGAGGGAGAACAACTCAGTCCCTCAATTCCTCCTATGTAACCTTTACTCAGACAAGGTGGAATAATGTGCACTATTCCTGCCTTGAACAGGCTGTGTTAAGAGGGCTTAAATCCTCATCTATAAAAGTGCACACAGAAGTTTAAAACACGAAAAAAATAAACGTACATTTTAAGAGGAATATACATGTATGGGCTGAAACTAAAAAGCCAAATAGATTACAGCCCATTTGTTGAGCACAAAGAAACAAAAAGTGTTATTTGTGCTGTTTTTATGCATATAAGAACCTTTATTTAAGCAGGTAATTTCATTGAGATCACAATTGCTTTGGCAAGATGGAGAGAAAACAGACATAACCAGACACCTGAGATACACAACATCACAGCTGTCAATAGATAAATGCTGTTGGGCCAGCAGCAGGAAGAAGCATTTATGTCTGTCCCCGTACTTCCTTTTCTTTTTAAGGTCCAAAGTTCAGGATTTACCTGAGCCCAGTTAAACAGTCCTGAGATCTGCTCTGGCGCTTTTTAATTTGAGAACAGCAGTGATACACTGAGGAGCAGCCTGGTATTTAAATTCATCTTATAGTGATGAGTATAATATGCATCTCACATCATTTCTCCGTCTCTGGACCAGCTGGTGGGACAAGGGAGCGCCCCTGGTCTGCCATATTGTCCCCTGAAGACCATTCTTCCCTGATGATCCCATCACGGAGACACACCAGCATCATGGCTTTCCATGGCAACAACCTCTCCAAAAGTCTCTCCATAAGCAACATCGCAGGGTGAGTTGGTGTGTGTGTGTGCTTGTGTGTGTGTGTGAGTGTGTGTTTCTGTTGATATCAAATCTTTTGTATTAAAGCCTGTGTGTGATTTTCCCCTTTAATTTGTCTCTGCATCTATAGCTCTCTGTGTGTGTTTAAACAGCTTAATGGGTGTTTGTGATGATAACTGGTTGTATTTTCTCCTCTTGTTATCTGTCCATTCAGTCCGGTGTTTGACGAGATGCCCATTAAAGGCCTGCGGTATCTCTCCCAGTCCACTGACTCGCTAAACAGAACCAACCAGGTCACAGAGTCCATGGAATCACTCACTGACGAAGGTCAATACACACACGCACACACACACATCCATGATCTGATTTCCCCAAGGCAGCTGCTGATCAGCTGATATCTAAGACTGTGCCTCACTGGGAAACCGAGTGAATATTTTGATAGTAATATTTATTCATATAATGCTCAAATCACAGAAACATTTTTCATGTTTTTATTCTAATTTGAAAAATCAATAAGTCACAAGTAAGCAGCACCTAGAGCAATGCAAACGTATACACCTTCAGTGTTGTTAGGGAGGAATCCAAAGCTGATCTGGTATAGAAAATGAGTGCTGAGATCATAAGTGCAGTCTGTGTTGTTGCTGCAGGGACGGAGATGATGGACGGACAGCTGATGGGGGAGTTCGAGGCCGAGGCCAAGGAGCTGGAAGCTGACTCATGGAGTTTGTGTGCGGAGCAGCAGTACCTGCAGCAGCTGGACAAAGAGCTGGTGAAGAGACAAGATGTCATCTACGGTACATATGATTAACCCATTCTCCCTAACATTTTTATGGGAAATAAGAAACGTGTTTAGGAATTAACAGCTGCTGCAGTTAAGTCTCAAATAGATACCTACTACTGCTATTTATTTTAATCATACACAGAAGAAATACCTTCAAACCTCTGATCAGAATAGACTATATATTTTTAGGTAACTTAAAATATGTTATTGCTCTTGGCCTGAGGTCTAGATTTTAAAGGAAAAACTGGCATTAGGACATGTTCTTAAGTTTCACATCATGCATCTATAGAAGACTAAACATTAACCTCATTTAGATATGCACTGAGATGCATCCTGTTGGGTTTATTAGAGTCTACTTAGTCAAAATGAAATAAGACGATTCAGGTAAGCATATTTCTCTATGCAAAGAGAGAATACAGTGACATGACTCTATTTAGACCTCTGAAAACCTAACTCTAAAACCTAAATATAACTGAATAGGATATGCTACAAAGCCATTTCATGCTATTAGTTTAAATTATGTTTTCTGGCTTTTATGTCAGTGCAAACAGTATATCTGCATAGGTGTGGCCATAAAGGCTGCTGCTGATGCAGCGCTTTGACTCCCCGTTTGTTCCACAGAGCTGATGCAGACAGAGATGCATCACGTCCGCACATTGCGCATCATGTCAGAAGTGTACAGCAAAGGCCTGCAGAAGGAGGTGCAGATGGAGCAGCAGACCGTGGAGAAACTGTTGCCGGCGTTAGATGAACTCCTGGAGCTCCACACGCAGCACCTCCTCCGCCTCCTGGAGAGGAAGAGGGACAGCCAGCTGGAGGGGGGGAGCTCAGACGGAGGCTTCACTATCAACAGGATAGGAGACATCCTGGTCAGCCAGGTAAGATGGGAAGGGGCTCGTGCGCTGAGGATGCAGGTCCTCATTTTGTTAAACTATACAGTGATTCGATTTTCTCTATTGAGGAAATTCTACTGAACTATTTTGCATGTAATTCAAATAAATGTAGTGCACTGCACTGGGTAGGTACGTTCGATGAAATATCTGGTCAACATTTAATTTTTTGTGTGTATGTATTTTGTTTTATGACCACATACCTGTAAAACGAAAAGCTTTTCCCACAGATTCTGCCATGCTTCTGCAAATTAAACACTAAAGTGAGATGTTAGACATCACTAAGTACATCCTCACAGAGCCACTAGTCTGGCTGTAGACTCTTAGGGTCCAATCAGACAGAGTGAGTTTTAGCGGCCTAGGCTTTTTGTTTTGCTATTGTCCATTCCGATGAAATAAGATTCATCTTCTCTCCCTGACTCATCCTGGAATAGCCTTGAACCAACTACCCTAGACAGAGCTCCTGGAGGTAACACCAGATGGTGTTCCTCTCCTCCTGAGAGTGTCATGAGCCCACACACATCTCTGTCTCCCATGTCAAACATACCATAAACGAGCCAGTGCCAGTGCCCTGTGCCTGTCCATTTCTTACACTATCCAAGAAATAAAAACAAGTGAGTTAGTCTGTGAGTTAGCTAGTGTACAAAACACAAGTTAGGCTAAATACAGGGGATTTTTTTTAATACATACGACCCAACAAACCATGCTCTTACTCATCAAGACCTTAGTCTACATGATTGCTCTTTAAGGTTGCAATTTTTGGCTCTAGGAAAAATAATGTCTTGTTGAAGTGGGAACTTTTAATTTGCTGCATGCAAAGATACACATATAATGTAAAGTAACACTCTTATAACAGAACAATTCACAGTTCTTCACAGATCTACGTCAGTTTTCTGATGAAAAAGGGACATAACATGAGACAAACAAAGATAACAAAGACTTCATAACAGAAAACATAATATTTATTCAACCAATTAGTTTTTTTACTCTTCCGTCCTCTGCTGTTGCTTTTTTGGAATCATGGGCTAATTCCCACCACCGCTGTTTAGGCTCTTTAATTTAAGTCCTGGACTGTGGGTCCCTCAAGTGACACCAGCAGCTGCTTGTCCTTCATCTACTTTTGGAGATGACCTCCAGTCTGTCTTGATCCGGTTTAAACTGCTGAATCCTGTCTCACAAACATACAGCTGAAGAGGACGCATCTTGCTGTTGGCTGTCCCTGGTTTTTTAATATGTTAAATAGTAGTTGTTAGTGATGACCGCCAAAGGCCAAGAATTAGTTGCCAGTTTCTCAAAATGGCAACTGCCAACCATCTCTGTCAAACCCTGTGGAAATTTGCAATTTATGGGTAGCAGTGGGCACTTTTAAGTTTTCAAAGCTAAACAACTGAGTTTAAACTATGAATAGAAATGAAAGCCCTAGTCCACACAGTGACAGCTTCCTAGTTTATCTTTATCTTTTCCTCTGCTGTGCTAATGTGTGTTTAATATATTCATGACGGTTATATTCTTCTCTAGTTCTCGGGATGCAACGGTGAAAGCATGAGGAGGGTTTATGGGAGATTCTGCAGCCGCCACAACGAGGCGGTGAACTTCTACAAGGACCTCCTAACCAAAGACAAGCGCTTCAAGGCCTTTATCAAAGTAAGACTCCTTCAGCCCTTCATGTGTTTATCACACATCTATCCTACAATAGTGTTATAGTGTTACTCTTGAAGATGTCTGGTTTCCAGACACGATTGTTTTTGTACAATAGACCTTTCACAAACACTCTGCTCCTTAGAGTGCGACTGTTTACGGAGGAGTTTATTTCTTTTGTTTTTCGTTGTTTTGCATGAACACTTCGTTTCAATTAGCACACATGCTGTAAGAATTTGTTTAAAGCCATGCTACCCTTGAGACTGTCTTTTATCAAGACATTAGTGCTTCCATTGTTTTCTGTTGTTGTGCAACTGTCCATAATCACGACAAACACTCTCAAGTATTACTATTGTATTGTTCTGAGTTTTAAGGTTTCCTTCTGATTATTCAAAACCTTGTGTTGCTCTCAGCCACCTGTTGTGTGGGCACGTTTTACTCAACCACTTGTCGTTTGTTTTTGCAGAAAAAGATGAGTAGCAGCATTGTGCGGAGGCTTGGTATCCCAGAATGCATCTTGCTGGTGACCCAGAGGATAACAAAGTACCCAGTCCTTATTCAGAGAATTCTGCAGCACACTAAAGGTTAGCTTCCTGTCGCCGTTTGTGTTTGCATGATAATGCATGAACTGGAGATAATGGGAGGAGGAAGTTTGTTTTAATTGGCAGCTACAGACTATTATATCAGGCTCACAAAGCAGCAGGTAGTTAGGTCAGTGGAGGGGGAAATATTCTGTCATAATATACCATGATTCATACCATATTCAGTTGTCATATGAAGCGAGTTAACTTAATCCGGTTGATCCCAATTGCTTCTGTCATTGTTCTACTTGAATTCTTCTAAATCATAGTCTCAAGTAATTATATTCAAATTTTTTAATTGATCCGCTTGTGGTTTCTCACTGTTTTTAACACATCATTCTGAATTAAATATGCAACAAAAAAGCATCACCTCTTCAGAAGACATAATTTCTTAATATTCAGCAAATTAGTTAGTAGTCTTAAAATCAAAATCAGTTGAGGAAAAGAAGAAAGAGATTTTATTTATGTATTATAATACATGGATCTAAAACATTTTCCCTTTAACCAGTGACAGAAAACATGACAGAATAAGGCCGATCACAGCTTTAGTATCGGGAAAATCATGAGAGAATTGAGTTATTTGTAGTTCAAAACACATATAAACAGGATATCAGGATGATTCTCTTTTATGAGAATAAGGTTGTAAGAACCTGTTAAGATGAATAATTCTGCACTGCACTGAAATGTGTGTTTGTTGAATCAATTAAAAGAAAAAAGGGCTGCCTGCTTTGAGTTGTTTTCCAGGCCTTAATCACCTAACCTGTGGCTAGTTTTTCTGAAAAAAATAAAATGTTTTTTTTATTTATTTGTTTATTCACCAATTAGTGCATACACATCAGAAAATGTGGAGATACTAACAAAATCCAAATGCTATAACAGATGTTACTGATTTACAAAACATAAAAGGATGCCTAAGTAGGTAGTACAGTATGTCATGTGAAAAGAAAAATAATATAATCTTGGAAATGATCAATAAAATTGAAAATAAACAGAAACAGGAGAAGTAGAAGTGAGAGGTAGAGAAAAAATATTCATAAATAAAACAGAGCATGATCTGTTTGAGTAGGAATGCATTGAGGTGAGTTTTGCACAATGACTTTTGCTTAGTGGTATTTTTTATTCAGTTTGTACCTACGTTTACCTCAGTTGCATGATTTCAATTATACTTTTTCCATATTCAAACAATTCTGTAATAAATTATTATCTTGTGCAACATTATTATTTGAAAAAAACACTTTTAGCTGAGCATGCTGAAATATAAGTAGGTCATATAATAGCTCATGAATTCCTCTTCTGTTTTCAGTGTGATTACATCTACACCCTACAGTCCAGCTGTTCATTTGTAATTCTGCAAAACAGCGCACGCAAATGTTCCGCTTCCTTTTAGGAAAGCTCCTGAAAAGTTGGATTTCTCACACATGCTTTCATATATTTTAAGAAAAAACTAGACATATGTTGTTGTAAGGATAATAGATTAAGCATACTGTGAAGAGCCGAAATATTTCACACCATATTTATATCTGATTTAAAGCAGCTCTCGTCGGCTGGCCTCCCACTGTGTATATTCACTTTAATCCTTCCCCAAAGCCTGTTTATAGTTCTATGTGGGATGGGGGAGCTCCGACTTAATCCCCAAGGTGCTTTAAGAGGACTCTCTCCTGCCAACTCTGAGTGGAAATAACACACTACGCTCACACGTAGTATTTTGGTGCTTTAAGTGCAGCAACCAAAGAAAGAAAATATTCCACTGGGAAAAAATATTACACAGTGACCCCCGAAAAATCAAGTGCATGATATACAAGACATGTATATCAGGGACATACTGAGTCTGAGGCTTTTCTCAGAGTGCAGACCTACAGGACACTAGTGATTTTGATCCTTGCACTCTGAATTAATTTCTTTAAAAAGCAGAGCGGAGCAGAGTGAAGTGGTTCCTGATGTGCAGCCGACTCTGACCGTTGACTTCTTTGTTATTGGTCTCATTTGATTGAAAAAAAAAATCACAGTGTGTTCACTTTGAGTCACTTGACACGGAGGCAACCTCTACCCAGCTAATAAAGCCTTTTGAATGTTCAGTTTACTCTGCATAGCCAGAGGAGCCACACAGTTAGCATGAGCAGCGGCACTGGCTCCACAGGCTGAGATACACTCAGAGTACCTACACAAACACATATTTCAACCACACAGACTGAGGTCTAAGGAATGATTCCACATTTTGGACAACAAATGTACATTCGTTTGCTTTCTTTCCAAGAGTTTTGACATGAGAGTGACATCAATCTTCACATTTGTGAGGGTAATGTGAAGCAACAGCCAGCATTTGGTTTGGTTAGCTTAGCTTAGCATTAATCCTGGAAACACAGGGGGAACACAACCTGTTTAAAAATCTTTACACTTTTGTTTTTATATGCATTAAACCAACAAAGCATAACCTAGAAATTGGTGCAAAAGTTAAAATAATTGAACTTGTGTCCTCCTCCTTCCACATTTAAAATTTGCTAAGCTGCATCACCTAAGGACAAAACAAAGCAATCTGGACAACAGCATTCGATGATCAGACAGGATATCCTAACAAGAAGCCACAAGCATAAATTTTAATATTAAGAAATCAACATAGCAACATTTCATCAGGCGTGTTCTGTTGTGCGCTGCCATTTCGCCATTTTGTCCGACCCATTGTTTATCATCTGCTTTAATCTGAGATAATGCATCATTTTGACCAACACAAAACCTTTTTCCTCAATGAGCTAATTACACTAAACACTGGGCTTCTACACACTGTGAGCACACAGCACAAAGTCAGAACACTTTACACTGATTACTTCTCATACCAGATGTCTTTGGGGTTCTCTTTCCATTAGTTTGAAGTGGGTAGGGCTCAGTTTGACAAATTTACTAGTGATGTGTTTCTGTGCACCAGTCACAACAAAGCAACATTTGCTTGTCCCGGTGCTGTCTGTCCATACCTATCAGGACACACCCATGCAATCTGATGAAGCTGAAAAGCTGAGTTTTTAAGTTTTCTTCAATGATACTGAACTTTAACTTTGACCACTGATTATTCATTCATAAATCTTTAATATTACTGAGAAATATGTAAAAAAATTGAAACTTTCTGAGGTTTTAAGGACCAAGTCAGCTCTGTACTGACTATACCGTCTGATTGACAAGTGAGAAGTTCAGTTCGAGAGCAGCCCGGCTCTGATATGCTGATCAGCAACAGAAACAATAGGTCAGGTCAGGACTTTTTAGAATAAGTGTCTATTTTCTTCTCATCAATTCTGACATCTTGCTCTTTGACTGCCATAATACATTCACAAAAATCTCCAGCGTGTACAAATGACAGAAACTGTCATACGTAATCATCAGTGTGCATTCATATGCATATATACAATTTACACATCTTAAAATCCCATTAAAGCACGTTGAATGAATCTTTTCAGAAAAAAAGGAAAGTCATTTTTTTAGCATTCGTGAAAAGATGTGGTCAGAATATCTCCTATAATTACGCTAACTAGCAGAAACTGCTCAGTGAGACAGTGTGGCACGCTGCACAGAAATCTATTTGAAAATAAAAAATATTCATGGGGAAGTCTTGTCCCTCAGCATGACGGACATGGTTTCATCAAACAAGTATTCAAAATCTTGGGAATCAAAAGTGCAACTGCAATCTAGGAGCAGCTTGATCTTAATTGAATAAACAATATTTTGGTTGGTGGCTCAGATATTTTTCATAGGGGCAGCTGGATGGGGCCACTCAAACCAAATACCTTTGTCAATATAAGGAATTACATCCTAATGAAAAAATGCTTGTCCTTTTCCTTAAGGGGTAAATATACAGCTTCAATTTTAAGCAGTACATTGAACATTACAATTACAAGGAACATTTACTTGGAACAAGCAAAATCAAGTTTAAATATATAATATAGAGAACCTAGGTGAAAAAAATATTTTTTTCATAATCATTTAGTTCCAGAAGAAAGGAATGTTATACTGTTTTGAAAAACATGAGGACTTCAGGAACTTTCAGAAACCACTTGAGAAGAATGTCAGAATGAAGGTGGCCAAAAACATGAAGGAAGTTTAGGTGAGTAAATAGAGGTGTACTTGTCCAACTCCCCAATTAAAACCTAAAAAGGCCTTCATTAAACTCTGCAAATGCCTTTGCAATCAGAGGTTTCTCACTGAGCAAAATGCAGGCACGGTTAAATGCCAAAATGGGCACCAAAAATGCCCTTCAGTCCGCCATCAATAAACACCTCCTCATCTGTGGCTCTCTGCCCATTTGGTTCAACTGTGTTAGTTTGGAGCCATGAAATCACCAGCTGTCCTTGCCGAGCAGTAATGGCTTTTCCCTGCATTGAGCTTCTGGAAGTTCTCTAGCTCCATCAGAATAAAACTTTCAAAGACCAATAAACTGATTTTGCATAAAAATTGTGAAAAAATAAAATAATAGTTGCTTTAAAATGTGGCGCTTACCTGGAGACGCTGTTTCCTGTCTAACCTCTTTTGTCCAACACAGAAAGCGATGAAGACCACGAGGACCTGACAGACGCCGTCCGGCTCGTGAAGGAGGTGATCGCAGCAGTTGATAGCAAGGTGAACGAACACGAGAAACGACGCCGTCTGAAGGACTTTCACAGCCGCATGGACAGCAAGTCCATCATGATGAGGAAGAGCGGTCAGATCTTTGCCAGGGAGGATCTGCTGAGGAGGAGGCTGATCCACGATGGAATGCTCCAGCTGAAGAACTACCAGGGCAGACTAAAAGGTACGGACACACTCACTGACCCCTTTACTGCTTGTAAACTGACTCTCTCCTCTCCTCTCTTTAAGTATGTATAAAAGTAATCTAACTTTTCACTCATCTAACCACAACTTCTTTCCTCTGGCCGTTCTCCAGATGTCCATGCTCTGCTACTATCGGATGTCTTTGTCTTCCTCCAAGAGAAAGACCAGAAATATGTCTTCGCCATGCTGGTAGGACATTTTTTTTTCATATCTCTTGTCTCTTTATGTTGTTCTCCTCTCCTTGTGCTGTTCCCTCCCTCTTCCCTCCATCCCTGCAGTAATAAAGATCTCATGAGTTGTGCCAGAGATGCTGTTGTCATATTTTCCTATCCCACTGTTGTTTCTGTTAGCATTAGCCGGCCTCCTTAGCTTCACTCATTGTGTGATATTGCCTGCCTCTGGCTAGCGAGCTAGCTGCACCTAATGAAGCTGTTCTGGCTTTCAGCATCTAACCCGTCTGTGATAAATCATATAGGTTTGAGTCGTTTTTTCCGTGTTTACAGGAATTGAGGCTTCATGGCATGGCACACAAGCACGCAGTAGGGAGAATGAAAACAGGCAGGCCTGTGGCATAGTAATCACATCCATCATTAAAAAAGAGGCTTGGCATGTTTGAGTCGAGGCTGTTGACACTGAGAAGAGGAATAACATGTGCGCCTGAATGGATGACAGCCATGTGAACCAAGTTTTAAGCAACATGAGCCTCAGTTCTGAAGTACATTGACAGTTCACAAAGTCTGTTGCAGTGAGGTCAAAGGTCGCCTTGATGCAAGATGGAAAGTATTTTTGTGAAGCTGGATGAGGCTTTCATGAGGCTCCAGGAGTCTGAGTTATCAGATTCAACTGGATATGAACCAAAGTTAGGCTTTTTAGTATGAATTCTATCTTTTTGTTCATGTTCAGCTATTTTCCTTTGCTGAGCTGCAGTCACAAAAAGGCTGTCTACTGAATGTGGTTGAATAAAAGAATGAAAAACATAACTACAACCTGATTCTAGCAAAGTTAGGACGCAGTTTAAAATATAAGCTACATGAAAACTGTAAAAAGGCATTTGCCTTTGCCCAAAATTTATCAGCTTCTTCCTTGGCCCATGCTGCTCCATTCCCTCGAGATGCATGAAAACTAAACCAGTTTATCCATAATCCATTGGTCCATCTGACAGACAGAAACATAAACTCAAACCACTCTTTTTGGTAGAGGTAATAACTTTCAAGAGATAAAACATGTTGGAGTAAAATGATGTGCTCACATTAATAAAAAGCTTTTTAAAAAAGATACACTTTGAGGGGTTATTTAAGAGATGAAACTGATTCTGTGAGTTTCAGTTCCTCAGGCGAGAATCTGAAGCCATCCCTCAAACCTCAGATAAGATTGCTGGAAAAACGTTTGGATGTGGTTACAGTTTCCGAGTTTTACTGGATAGAGCAGAAATAAAACAGCGGTTAGTGGATGTGTTAGCGCGCTAAGCTGTGCTTTATAGTTTCTGCAGCCTTAAGGATGCAACAACTGCTGAGGCTGTAGACATCAGCTGACTCCCATGTGGGTGATAACATTAACCAAAATCTCATTTAGTCTCCCCATCGTTTTCAACCTTCCCTTTCTATCACCCAACTGCTCCCTCCTTCCCTTATCCTCCCCCCCCCCCCCCCCCCCTGATCTTCCTTATATTGTCACTGCATTGGATTTTGTCTCTCCTGATTTCCTTTTCTCCCCCTCTGTTTCATGTCCTGCTTCTCATCATTCATCTTCTCTCCTCCCCCTCTCCTCCTTGACCCTCCCACTGTCATCTTTTTTTTTCTTCATTCTCCTCCCTTGTTGCCTCCATCAACCCCTCCCCTCCTCTGCCACCCGTCTTTCCCTGTAGGACCAGCGCTCCACGGTCATCTCCCTCCAGAAGCTGATTGTGAGGGAGGTCGCTAACGAAGAGCGCGGCCTCTTCCTCATCACGGCGGGCATCGAGAAGCCGGAGATGATGGAGGTCCTGGCCAGCTCGAAGGAGGAGCGCAACACGTGGATGCAGCTCATCCAGGAAGCCATGCAGTCCATGTAAGTGGAATTTATTTAATTGTTAATTTATGTGCTTAATGCTTTTTCTAGCAAGCTAAACGTTTTTTAATTTAAAGTTCCACCTCGGCATATCAACCCCCTGCCCCACCCTAACCCAATGACCTCAGTCCATCTATATTCTATTAGACTCAAGGTGCTTTACATTAAGCATTGGCCTCTTAGGCTTCACCTTTGGCATATCTGTGTGGTAACCCAGTAGTTAGACCCAGCCCAGTCCTGCAGATAGTAATAAACGGTAAGCTGCGACAGACCACTTTGCTGTCAGAAGGATTAGCACTCCTCTACCTGGGGATGGGATGTACTCAGGGACAGTCTAATGCTGGATTGGCTTCAGGGGCAGCTCACTATAAGCAGAGGATTATTTGACTGCAGCCAGCGGGAAGGAGAGAGATTTAGTACTCTGTCTGTCTCTCTCTCCCTGTCTGACTTCTGTCAAAATACAAAATTGAGATCAGGCCATTGGCAGGAATGGAGGAGATAAAAAAAACAAAAACAAAAACAGTTTTCGACTGATGCTCCGTAAGTCTTTTCCACCCAAAACATCACACACCACATGGCTCTCCTAATGTTGTCTAATCCTTGCCTATTGTGGTGTTGATGTTGTACATACTGATTGGATGCTGACAGGGCTGCAGCTAATGGTTGTTTTCATTAATCCTTTCTAATAAATCCCTCTTAGGTAGTGTGTAAAATATCAGAAAACGGTGAAATTGTTGCAGTTTAGCTTGATAACTGATCAAACAATTATTAATCATCACAATCTTAATTTCAGACATCAGTTGTTTTATCCTCGCAGAGATATTGTACGTTTTGTAGACAGTGGGTGGGTTTTAGATGTTCAATCCTGGGTAATTTACTGTCATTTGTTTTCCCTGGTTGGACAGGGAAAAGGATGAGGATGAAGGGATTCCCAGCGAGACGGAAGATGACAAGAGACAACTGGAGACTAAAGCCAAGGAGATGAGAGGTGAGAGAAACACGCTCCGAGTGTTCGTCTGAGAGAAAACGGGGATGAAATGTTTCCCTCACTGTCTGTCTCCTTTTCTTCCCTGTCTGTCTCTGCCGGCCAGATCTGTTGAGACAGAAGGACACAGAGATCATGTCTCTGCTGGAGGAGAAGGTGCAGCTCTTCAGGGGGATGTGGGAGGGCTTGAACCCAGGCGAGGAGGTCAGCCGGCAGGTCCAACCTTTCTTCAGATCAGCCTGCAGCCTGGAGCCACCCAGGGGGGCGTCGATCATGAAGGATGCCCTGCAGGAAGGTGAGACAGAGACGGACTGTGTTTATAATGTATGTGCTGTAGACGTATCGCTCAAGGAGCTTTGTAGCAGTAAAGCAGAATGATTAAAGTGAATACAGAGACAGCAAGGAAGACAGATCCTCCATACATGTATTTATGGAGAAAAACTACAAGAGCTGAAACTGCTGTATAGCTGCATGTCACACAAACACATGAGGTGTTCATCAATGTATAAGAACACACTCTAGACTATGCTTACAGTGCATGTTTGGTTGGACATGGTGCATTGGGGTATTGCCAGATGTGTTTTTTTATATTCTCATACAGAAGCACAAAAAATCCCCATCAGTATTGCAAAGCCCTTTTTTTCAACTTCAGGAACTTTTCCCACCAACAGGGAACTTTTTGAGGAATTTATTATTTATTTATTTGGGAAATTTACCCGCCAAAACGTCCCCGGTTTGAGAGTAGTTTTTTTAAGAAGTATACAAACTTTCAGGATGGGATTTTTGAGGAAGATCATCACAGAGTGATCACACACACATTGCCTCTGCTTCAACAGTCACACAACAGTCACAGTATCTATCACTATTATATGAGAGAAGGGAAGTAATCTAGCATTGAATTAAGATGAGGGGAAGAGCATTTTGTTTGAATAAGTAATAGTGAAGTTTGGCTTTGCTGTTGGCTCCCCAACTACTTTTATACATTTTTTAAAAAGAGAAATTGGAGAGACGAAAGCGCTGCCTAGAGAAAACCAGTGAATGAGGTTATAAAATGTAAATAAATAACTGTCAAAAGCACAGAAGAGGATTTCCTTTGGAGACTGGAGCTCTTCGTTTCATTTTCTCCTCGCATCTCATTGACTACATTCAACACAGCAGTAAATGTCGCAGTGACATTGTTTTCTCCATATAAAGTGGGTGCTCACACTGAACCGCAGGCTGCAGAGTGTGTTTACTCCTGCGATCACAGCAGCCCTCGTCTCATGACACGTTGCTTTCTCAGATTTCAGCTGACTAATTTGCTTAACCTTTACCAAGTCTTTAGATTGCTTTGAAACACAGACAACAATTCACTGAAGTGACCTTTTAGTTTCTTTGAAAAGTATTTCTGGGATTGAAATTAGCAGAGCATTCTTGGTTTGAACACTGTCCCACTGCTTTCTCACCTGAGACAAAACAAAACTGCCCCACCCTCTGAATAATGCTATGAAGCTCAACTCGAGGCCTTTGTCTTTCAGCTCTTTGGCTAAGTGGTACCGTTATTTATTCATATTGTAGCTATATTGGTTTTGATGTACACAGTAGTGTACAGGCTACAATCCTTAGATTACTTTAAAATGTTTTGAAGTTACAAGGAGGGCATTCTTTCTATGATTACTAAACTTAATTAAACTGTCATATGATGAATATTTGAGAAAGTTGTATCCTTTTGAAATGTAAATCTTACTGAATCTCAAAACATGTAGATCAAGGTCAGATTTGTTTGACAGCATTTGTGGGCAAAAGCAGCCAGAAACAGTACAATAATTAACTTCCCATTGTTTTTTTATTTTGCCTTGCTATAATACAAAACACACCTATTTGTTACAAATGAGATGAAAAATATCTCCTCTGTTCTATTTTAGGTTGGACAGAAAGCCAGAGCTATGTTTTTTCATTATTAATTGCACTCATTTAATAGCTTTACACGCCATAATGTATGGTGTAAAGACCTCGGTTGGACCATCACTTCTTCCCGTTTTCAGCAATCTTTGCCCACAGAAAAATCTCTATTCTATTTGTTAAACCGTCTCAACCCCTCCATCCTAAACAGGAAGTGAACACACTGCACTACACAGGAGCAGCAGCCAGTTAAAGTAGCACTGCTCCCTTCCCTGCACGCACCTGATGTTTTGAGATGATTTAGAGAGAGAGTATGGGAGACATTAAAGGAGTCAGAGTGTGTTTTAGGATTTTATTCCTGCTCTGTTTTGGTGCTTTGGCAGCCCTGTTCATCAAATGTGTATGAGGCAAAAGCAGCATGAACTGTGAGGTGAACTGAGAGAGATACTGTATATTGTGACAAAGAGGGAATGAAATGTGGTGGAAGACAGAGAAGCACATTCTCTGCACATTAAGTTGACTTAACATTTATGGCAGCTGAAAAATAAAACTACAACAAAAACTTTTTTGTGAAATATTTAATAGACTGTACTTACTTGAAGACCAAAATAAGATTTTTTTTTTTTTTTTTTTAGTTGGAACAAATACTTTTTTGCTTTCTCATCATCTCCTTGTCTTTTTAAAATATGTCCAAAAAACTGATTGACTGAAAAAGATAGCATTTTAGTTTTCATTGTCTTTTTCTGTGTGGCACTGTGCAATTATAAAGCACTATTTCTTTAGATATTGGATGTACCCAGAGCTGTCGAGTGTTCTGTGTATTTGCATTCTGAGTAATATGTGACTGTGAATTTAAATAAAGTGTTTCTTGGTGTTGCCTGCTAAAAGAGCTGACTGATCAGAGCTGTGAGCAACGCCGTGAAGACTGAGAAATATGCACAGATGCAGCTAACCCTTAATGATTTCCAAGTACTGCTGCAGGCAAAGAGTGTTCCACAGAAAGGTGTAGTTGATCACAAAATCCCAGGAATTTCTTTTTTTAGAGTTTACAGGTTGTGTAAGCGACATTCATGTAAGATTTGTTTGCAGCTGTAATGCAGGAAAGATTTATGAAGGAGAACTTCAATGATGATTTCCTCTTTTGAAACGAGCAGGAAAGGTTTTGCTGCACTATTAAAGATTGTCTCTGCTACTTCTGTCTGACGCCTTGGGCGATAATTGTCCCTATTTGATATGGGAATTGGCAGGAGAAATGCCATTTCTTCTGCTGAGGATTATCCTGTTTGACTACGAGTTCACATCCACCAGCGATGTTTGTTTCTCATTATTTTCCCTGGAAAGGTCAAAGAGCTGCATGGCGTACATGCACACGTGGATTCGAGTGCAATATATATATCCTGCCAGAGTTTATGTAATTTCAAATGGTTAAGATATTTAAACTTTCAGTAAAAGCTGTGTGGTTTGAAAAGGTTGTCAATAGTTGCTTAGCAACAGGAGCCAATACCAGGTTGAAAGCAGAAGTGCCTTGTAGGATTCATGAGTGCAGAGCTGAGCTGTAACACAGTTAGCCAGGATAATTCACTTACTGACATTGATGTTTGCCTCTGTGTGTGTGTGTGTGTGTGTGTGTGTGTGTGTGTGTGTGTGTGTGTGTGTGTGTGTGTGTGTGTGTGTGT
>JAOWBC010000001.1:25652127-25675025 GCA_028566105.1 Hypoplectrus providencianus
TAATATACATTTCTAGTAATGTGAGGGTGTGAGAGATGAATAAAGTATTGTGGGAGCACACAGTCTATGCCGCATATTTTTTTCTCTAGGGTGCCACCACATTGTCACCAAGGCCTACTGAGATAAAGATACAGCCATATGTAAGGACATGTGTGGCTCTAATTCACTGCAGTCCGCCTGAAAATCACAGGAGAATTTATAGCTTATCATGAGTGCAGTTACTTTACTTTCTGAGCTACAGAAATTGCTGTAAAAATGCTCAACTTGGCAGCTTGTCTTTCACCTTTGCAAAGCTGTTGGCAGAAATGGCATGCAATTTCCCCCATGAAGACAGCCAGAGTGACTTCAAGTCTCCTTTGGACAAAACAATTTTCGGTAATAAAGAAAACCGGGCACCTTACTAATCTAGTACCTCTTCAAAGAGACTGCACGGTGGGATTGTGTGATACGTTGTGTAGACCCCTCTAAATGACATAAGAAGTGGCTCCATTATAGATCTATAAGTCAATGCAACCCCAGCTCAGCCTTTGACAAACACAAATTGGCAAGCCATTTGGCGGCCCCTTTTCCCTCATTACATATGTATTTATTTCAGCAGCTTCTCTTTTCATGCTGTCTGCTCCTGTCAGAGCTTGTGCATTGGTGTGCATCAATAACAGGAACATTTCTGACTCGGTGCTGATAGCAATACAGCAACCAGAGGGAGAAAGATACAGACTGAGAGAGACGGGGATAAAGAAGAAAGCTCCAAGGTAGCGACAGACTGACAGACATAGACAGAGACGTAGTCAGGGGGAAGTAAGAAGTGGTGATGATAAAGTTATTTATTAGTGGCTCATTGATTTATTAGTTAAAATGACTTTTGGAAACATTGAGGTGGCTCCAGGTAAATATCTACAACACATTACAGCCAACTCTGCATTGCTTTTCAGCCCTATTGTCTACCACACATCCCACTCGCACATGAAAGCAAAACCATTGTTTCTGAATGGACTAGTATGCTTCTAACCTTGCTGCTCTGTAGCCATGCCTATGTTCTAATCATCGCTGAAAAGCCAACTCCAGGCAGGCGGAGAGGGTTTACACATGAACTCACAACGTCAGACACACAGACTTGGAAACATTAGAAACAAAATAATCAATTCCAGATTAAAGTGCGGCTATAATTTGAGGGTGTTTACACCCACATTGGGTGAACTGTGTACACAATTATAGCACTGTCATACTCCCGCTGCAGTGTTGATAATACTTTGCATGTGATCAGAGAAATCTTGTCTCTCTGTATTGGCTTTTATTGGATACTTGTGTTGGTGAAGATGTAAATAAGTGTTTGACTTGTGATATACGCTGTGAGGGACTATCAAAGTTACAGATAGCCGTAGTCAGGATAAGGAGTGTGATTTATAGACAGGCTGGTGTGTGCAGGTAACTTAATGGAGAAGTAATTTAATTTCTTAGTCCACATGAATAAGTAACAGCTCTAACTAGCTAATACATGACTGATTAACACATTAAGCAGTTTGTGTGTAGCTTGTTAAAGGCTGATAAACAAATCAGCTAAACCAGTCTGAGGTACTGTTTGGGTTTTCCATGTCTAATTAAATGACTGATAAGCCCAAACATATTAATATATTAATATTAAGTCAAATGTGATTGCAGTTAATTTCAACATTGGATTCACTGTGGCAGAAGTTGCAGCGTCACCTAGAATTCTTAGAGGTCGTTTTAAAAGAGGTTGATTGCACATTACTCCTTTTGATTTATTTTTCTTCTTCCATTTTTTTTCATTAGATTTGTCATGTCTTTGCAGTCATCATACAACCTGGCAGTATTCCAAGAGAAGCTTGTGGATGCCAAACTGCCCAAAGTAAGAACCTTTTCTTCTCTTTTTTGTTGGAGATTGTCCTTCTGTGGGCACCTAATGTTACCTCTGAATAATAATTAGCCGGTGATATATACATTCATCCAATTTTTCACCCAAGAAAAAAGCTTAAAGAAATGGATTTGTGATAAAATGATGAAGCAATTTAATTACAGTATGATTGATTTTATTTGATACTGATATGTTTGTTTTTTTTTACTAGTCTTTAAACCAAGATGACCAAAGAGAGGAAAAATCCCTCCCATTAAAGTGCACCACCCCAAAAAAGCATGCTACTTAATGAGGATGGACATTATGCTGTTTGCTTAAACATTTACCTGCCCTCTCACTTGCCCAAAAAAAGGGAATTTATCATTACTGATTCTGTATATCCTCATTTCTGACTCAGTTCACATTAATTATTACAGCAGAGGGTGCTGCCCAACAATAAAGGTAAATATGGGTCATAAAAAGCTGGTGTATTCCCATTGTGTATTGTAAATTGTGAATAACCAATGTATGTGCCAGTATTAGCCATTATCAGTGAGGTTGCAGTGACATGAATTGTGAAGCAAAGCTTTTTTTTTAAATGTAAAATAAGAAATTCATACATTTGACTAAATGCTATGCTTGCTTTGTGAGTCTTGGTCGGTGATAAGTCAGTGGACACGCTAAAACCCATCTTGGCCTTGGGTTTGTGTGTTTTTGAATGATGCCCTCTCTTTATCTTCATTCCTGTACAACTGTTTGAGAATACTGTGGCTTTCAGCCACATATCAAAGGAAAAGCTTTCCTCTAAGTAATCACTTGCAAGACAAATGGCTGGCATTGAGACATCTTACATCCCTGTCTAATTAATGACTCCCTTCTTTCCACCCTGTAATAATTCACGATGAAGGACAATAAATAAATGGTGCTGCCTAGACCCAGGTTTTGTCTGGAAAAGGAGGAAGGATTCAATTAAAGGTAAGGCTTTGAGCCCATATTTACCTTTAGTTATTAATATCTGTTGCAGTTATATTGTGTCTTAAAGTCAAGCTGTTTGCTGTCAAGCAATAGAGTTCCTCGTGTACAGTATCAAAGGGTGCTGCATTAACATCGAAGGAAAAACATTTAGCCATTGCCTCTTTTTAACAATGTAAAAAAATTTGGGGAGAGAAAAGCAAAGAAGTTCAATATCCTCAAATAGAAAATCTTAAGAGGTTGCTAAACCCCTCCACAATGACATGACAATGAAAATGACACCCAAAAGATATTTAAAGACAAAAAAATGAGGGAAGCGCAAAAACTAAATCTGGATGAAGAGCAAGGAATTAAATTAATGAACCAAGTGTGTGTGGGCGTTTCATTTACTCTGACAGTTTGTGTGTGTGGGTTTGTATTCACACAAAGTCTGAGGAATGACAGGTGGGGTTGTGTTCTCAAACTGTTTCACTTATGAATAAATATTAAAGCCTCAAAGTTCAAAAGGAATCAAAGAAAATGTCATGAATGGTTAGCGGTGATTGCTTAAAAAAAAAAAAAAAGTGATGCACTGGAATTGGTTGGTATCCCACCTGCTGGCAGAGCAACGTAATGTAAGCCACTTTGAAGGTGGATGTCCAAAATGAATCACGGTGTTTGAACCAGGTGGCTGTTGTTTGTGTGCTGTGGTTGTAAGTTAAATCCAGAAATGTAACCCTGGTCTTTTGTTGTTTTGGTTCCTAACCTTCACCAAGTGGTTTTGGAGCCTTCACCTACCTGTTTTCCTAAAACAATGTGTTAAAAGAAAAAAAGGATTCTGTTGTTGAGTGCAGCAATTTCCAAATATTTCAAACAGCAAATCATCCCATGTCACACAACTTTGAGCTTTGACCGAACCATTGGTTCTGTTAAGCGCTTAAGTGATGTTTTTGCGTTATGTAATGTTGCATTACACAACATAACGTTGTCAGAATATATTTTCCTAAACCAAACCAAGCTGTTTTGTTGCCTTAACATAACTGCATGTTTTTGTGGATCCTAAACCTCACATCATAGTTACCCTTTAAAACAGACAGATGATCTATTATGCCACAAGGACACAGCAAAAAGTAAATAAAATAAATAAATAAAAAACATTCCCATAACAGTAGGTTATTATTGTGTTTCTGTAGAATATGTGTGTAGGTCAGTGGGCCTATACCCAGACACAGGAAACACAGAAAGCAAGTAGAGCTTAAATATAAACAACAACCTAATGAATGAAGAGTGAGAACTGCTAGAAAAAACAAAACTTAATTACATGTGACCTCCTGTATTCACAGACGACGCGTCCTACCGTAAGCGCACCCTCCGAGCTAATGAGGAACGTCGCCTGCTATTTTCTTTCTTGCCGTGTTCAAAGTGCTTTCTCAACCTCACCTCTCACCTTCTTAGAAGCTTCAGCCAATTAGGCCTGAAAACAAGGTTAATATTTCATAACTCATTCCCTGAGAGGAATCCTAACCATGTCCAGACGTTTGGCAATGTGCTTCTCTTGGATTCCTCCGCCGCCACGTACCACCTTTAGGAGATGACATTCGTGGGGGTGATTTAGCTTGAAATTCTTGTGAGCTGTTTTCCTAAAATCTGATGCAAGAGCAAACGGAACCATGGTAACACAATTGCTGAATGTAATGCAAAAAAATAAAAAATAAGACAAGGCAGGGCCCAGTCGGTCCACTGGTCAGACAACCCCGCCATGAAAACATGCAAAGGTGAGACGAGATGTGAAATAACCAATGCAGGCAGACAATCTTTTAGGATCCCATCATTCATATTAAAAGGGGAAACAGAAAATATGTTTTCAGGGCCTTTAATCAAACCTTCCCTGTTAAAATACTTTCAAATGTCATGTGTAGCAGATTGAAAAGATTAGCAAAAATAAATAATGCAGCATACAGTAATCATCTCAGCTGTCTGTTGCTATCACATGCTATCTAGAAACCCCTATCATCTCCACCCATTATATTCCATTAAAGCCATGGTATCTCCAACCAAGACACAAATCACAGCATACCATCTGTCTGTCATCACACTGTGCCCGAGGCTGCTGCTGTGTCCTCCTGTTAAAAGAGACCTTCCCAAAGCAAATATTTCCAATAGTAAAACACAGGGGAGCTTCTCTAAAAGCCTGTGGAACGCATCCAAAGCTCCGTCCCTCCGTCCTGTGTCTGTCTAAACGATATGAACTGTAGAGTTAGCTGAATCCATTCTGATGCTGTCAGCTATAGACTGGAGCACTGAGCCATAAGCCTCGTGTGGCTGTATGGAGGCTTGATTAAACACAAAACAGAAAACACAGCAAGGGACTCACAATGCAAATTTCTGTTACATTTCAATCATTTTGAAACAGTACTTCTCATGCTCGGCACTGATATCACTGTTGTTTTGAATTTCCCTTTCATCCATATAGAGGCTGTGCAGCTGCTTTATAGCTACCCTGCCTATTCACGGGTGGCCTCTGGAGTATTGGCTGTGTACAGATATTCAGACATAACAAGATGACTCGCTTGTGACAAATGACAACACTGATAATGCAAGACGAGCTTAAATGTGCCCATAACACATTATCAAGCTTGTGACGTGTTGAACCAGCTTTTATTATCTGACTGGGACGCACATAAACTGGATATAAATAACATGTCTTTTACAGCCTTTGACTAGGTATCAGAAAATTAAAGATAGATAGAGCCATAGAAAGCCACTTCACTGTACTGTAGGAAGTTTAGATTGTGAAATTTCCAGTCTGATCTCACAAAATACTTTCACACAGGAAAACGGTGTCATGTCCCGTGTGAAAACGAAATCAAACAGCTTTTAACATTTTTTTTTTTTTTTTTTTGCATAACTTTTGTTTCTTTTGTGAATCATGTTTTATAAGTTACTTCTGTGGCTTCACTTCTGGTATTTATGGAATATTTATAACACCTTATCAGGAAGGTTTTTTTTTCTTGTTCCATGGTTTTAAAGCCTTTTTTAAAACCCCAAACTTTACGAAATTTTATTGACGTGCTATTTTTAGAATGCTCTGCTGATTTGTGTATTTTACATAGGCATTGTTTTTCACACGTTACATGCCACCAGCATGTAATTTGATGTCAAAACAATTTCCCATAATTTGGTTAGCCCAGGTCGGAAATTACCCAGAACAAAAAAAAAACAGCTAAGTCTCTCTCTGGGTCTTCTTGAATATGACATGATTTCTGAATTACAGTCCTATTAACAGTAAAATAGCCACTGCCACCGCAGACAGTTTTGTTGAACTTTGACATTTTCACAGTGTGTTTTAAGGTCATGAGTTAATTGTAAAATTTTGGTTGGAAAAAAAATTGTGACAGCCAAATGTAAAACCTAAGGCGACAAACCATAATCCCTGCATCCTCCAATGGATGCTGTCACCGTGGCTACATTTGTTTCTCATAAAGCCTGTGGTGTTGTCATTAGCTGTTAGTTTCCAAATTTCTCCAGATCTCCAGCCAATTATTTTTGGTCTCTCCAGTAAACATTGTACCTTTGGAGATGCCAATTTATTCTATTATGTACTTTGCAGTTTAGTTATAAACAAAACTACTTTTGTAGCTATCACTGCAGAGAATAACAATACTAATTGCCATCATTTGAATCAGTAAAGGCTTTTTTTATTGTATTATATAGTATAAATAAATTCATATTCAAATCAGCAATAATTTTCTTTTTGTCTTAGCTTCATATTATTCCATACATTTTCCCCTCCATTTGTATCTATTTTTATTCACGTTCTTCCTCTATTTACTGATTTTGTTCTTATTGCCTGATATTGTTTGTGAGTCATATCTACACAATTCATATCTCAGTTTCCTCAAGGTTTATACTGTTCTTTTTGACTGTCTAGTCTCCTTGATCTCCATCTCTTCTTCATGAGTGAAGTGGATCTAACGGGTAAATCAATCAGGGATCAGAGCTTTCACCTGGATTCACCTGAGCAGGCTGATTGATGGAGACACTAGCCGCCCCTGATATCCTCATATTTTGTCCACACCAAAGACTCGCCCTGCTGGGCCCCTCACCGCTGCTCTCCGTGTAAAGTGTATTTGGGCTGAAGGGTGATGGATGTTGGAGGTTTTTAAATGGAAGAAGGACGGAGATGAGGACAGATGAGCAAGGGGAAAAAAAGGAAGGAGACAAGGAGCGATGAGCAAGGGAAGAAGCGAAGGAGACAAAAAGAAAAGGAGCAAAGGGGTTACGCGGGAGGAAGGGGAACCGGATAGTGCTGAGCGAGCTGTTTTCACACATGTAGAAGTTGGTTGTGTGTGTGGAATGAAGTGTTGGCCAGCATCCGGATGCAGCTAGTACCTCCCCATCCCAACACCACCCACCACCTCCCCCATCAGGCTGATTAATAGTGAGAAGAGCCAGATGCATTCCTCTCCCCACAGAGAGGTCGGGCATATGGCGGAGTGGAGAGCTGAGCTGCAGAATTATCATATCAAACCTAGTTTCCCTCGAACACTCTGGGGAGCGAGCGTCGTAGCCACTGATTCTGGGGGAAAAAAAGCAAGTATTATGAAGATCAAGGTGCTCAACTCGTCTCTGACAACCACTGTTAGCTTTGAGATTATGGATTTTTTTTATTATTTAAAGCCCTGCCGGACCTTTTCATCTTCCTCGCTATATCTGTCCTTACACCGGTCGCGATGTAAATTATGCACGGAGCAGCAAGGCCAATTTCCCAAATGTTAAAGAGTGTAACCTCCGAGGCATTGTCCTGACCTCAGTTATGCACGGAAACTCGGCGACTGGTGGCTGTAGATCTGGGAGGGTTGTAGAAAGTATGCCAATGAGGCAGCAGGGATGCCTAGCAGGGACAGAGACCAGTACAGCTAGTGTCACACGTTTTATCCTTGTAGCAGCCTGTCTTGTCGAAGGTTTGCTGAGTTTTAATCTGTACAAGTTGTCATGTATAGCACAGAATATTTTGCTTCCATAACTAGTATAACAGTGCAAGTATTTTTTGGTTTGGTTTTGGTAAGAATTACATCTTGATCAAGGTTAGGTTTAAGCTATGGTGAAGTTTGGGGCTAGCTGCTTAACAGAGTATTTATTGTAGCTGGTTAAAAACGTGGACAATTTTCATTTTCATTTTTCTTTTAGGTTTTCCAGAATTTTTTGCATTTGAATGACTGTTATGGTTGCATCATGTCAGGTTTAGCTGTGGCCTAACGTGCTATCCTCAACCACTTTCCATGGAGAAAGAGCAAAAATGGCCAAAACATTTCTATAAGCCAAAAACTAAAAAAGAAACTGTATAAAAAGACTCCACAAATTTCATATGGATGACCAAGTTAACAGTGAAGGGCCCCCACCACAGAACAGGTTTTTAGTGCAGGCTATAGGACATAGGATGATGAAACGTAATGAACATGAATACACTGATACTTGATAAGATGGCTGGTTATAAAGCACAGTCACAAAGAGTTCATGAGAAGTTGTACGAAGCAACAATAGGTCAGTAAAATTGAGGGAAACTTAACTGTCACAATACAAGCATCAGCTAAAATCAACATGTAGGACAAACATTTCTTTAACAGTCACTTCTGTCACTTTTGTTTTAAGATAGTTTAGGTATGAATCTGTATAGCTTTTACTGTGTAATATACTGTAATGTATGTTTCAGCCTTTTGCTGTTAAAACTAAATTATCCTGCCATCTGTATCTGACATCTCTCCTTTTGCGATTTTATCATAAAAAAGTGTAAAATACTACACACCACTCACAGCTTTGAGGATATCTCAGGTTCCATAAGCACATCCTTTTAGCATTTTTCCGTGTCCTGAGAGCATGAAAGGCCTCTCTTCCCTTGTTATTATGCTTTCTAATGTAGTACCAGGCAGTTTACATTCTAAAGATGGCAGTAACTAAAGGAGGTTGGTCATATATATATATATATATATATATATATACACACATAATGTATTTCTCCATATCTGCATTAGTAGCTATTCAACCAGCTACTGATTCTCCAGTAAAAACCAACATAAAGCAGTTAGAACTATGTGCCATGGATAATGTGTGCTCCGGTGCATGGAATAGTTACAGGGATCTGTGTGCTTTCTGACCAACAGCACAACAATTACTTGGTTGGTTCACAGTTAAATTTATGGAAAAATCTACTACAGACCCAGCTACCTTGGCTGGTCAGGTTCATCACTCTCTTGGCAAATTAAAGCTCTACATGAGAAAGAATTAAACCAGTGTTTCCGGGGAAACAGAACATGAGTGTGTTAAATTAGCATAGCGTAGCATGCATGTTTCTTAATCACATCAATCTCAGCTTTGGCAGTTATTTCAATTTATTTTACATTTTAAATGATCCTTTGCTAACCCAAACCCTAACCCTATTATATATGTATTTCCCCTCACCTTATGCAAGTAGTTTTATTGCCTAAACCTTAACAAAATTCCCAACATTAATGTGTTTGAAGATGGGTTGGCAGAGGCACTAATTTAAAACTTTACATATTCAAGAGAAGACAGAAGAACTTTGTGACCTTGTAGTTCTTGGTGACTAAAACATAAATTGAACACCAAAATAACTATATGTACTGAACATTGTTATTAATTAACATTTGTTTTGAATCAGTGGAGATAGTTGGAACACTTCCAACCAGTTACATGAGCTATATTATGAGTCTCATTTATGTCCAAGATTTAGGAATAGGTCATTGAGATTTGTATGTGATAAACTAAGACATTATTAGTGCATCGGAATTGTTTGCATGCTCTGAAATATGATACCAACAATTAGATCCACTTCCTCAATTATGACTCAGATTGTTGCATACAATCGCAGTACCACTTTTATAAAAGTTAAGTCTTATAATGATCACTCCTTGAGCTCTCTAGATTTTCTTACAGCTAAAAGAAAAAGTGGTTGGTGTTCACTGCTCATTGACAGCATGAGTGAGTTCAGTTACCGTCCAGTGTGTTTCAAAGTCTGTTAAACACTGAATATTAAGGGGAGAAATTAGCTTTCTTTAAGTTTTGGAAGCATTTGATGACAGGTCATTACAATTATTGGGGGATGGGCCACATTTCTATGTGACCTCCCCATCCCCCCACGGCGATTACACGCTTGATTACATGCTAATATATTACCGCGGATAACGTTAAATTTCTCCAAAATATCAATTACGTTTCTGATGAGGACTGAAGTTTAATTTCAGTGCCGCTCTCGCTTGGGACCACAATATTAATGCTGCAGTTTCCACATGCATCAAAAGAGCAACTGCAGTTTTGTCAGGACGAGAAGATCAACAGATTAAGTTAAGTTCCATAGGGTATATATAATTTATCTACATTAGATAATGCAGCTCAAGAGCTTGCCTTGTTAGTTTATTCTGTCTTTGAAGGTCCTCTGTGGTTCAGAGGCCCACCTCACTCTCATTAGTACATCTCATTCAAATTGCATGTTGTCTAGAATCCCTTGTGATTAGCATAGCAAAGATACTTAGCAAAGTTCTGCATAAGTAACTTTTGGACATCATTAATATATGTATTACAACGGCAAGTTCCCTCTTTAATATGTAAGCCCCTTTTTGGGGGCAAAAATTCATACATAATTAGAAACAGGACTCTGCAATTTGTAGCAGCTAATTACACCTTTTTGCCTGAGTGGGGATGTTAGATGGCAGTGCTGCCGGCTCCCTCTCTGCTCGCTGGAAGTGAGGGAAGCCGACTTCTCGGTTTGTGTCGGCCGCAGAATGACAGACAGCTGATCGCAGAGGCTTCTGCTGTTGCCGGACCGCTGGAGCTGTGGGAGCCTGCTCCTGTTTGTGCCTGACAAGACAGGAGTGTGTTTTAAGGAGTAAGAAAAAAGAAGCGGGTTACAGGGGGACAAAAATGTACAAAAAAAACACATCCAGTACAAGATAAGAGAGAACCGCGCTGGAGTTGAGGTAGTCCAATCGCAGCAGCACTTTAGGGGGAGTCTTCCTCGTCGCTCCTTGTTGGGAGTACACATTTAATGTTTCAGTTTGTTTGGGCATTTTATTCCCTGGAGGTCTAATTTAGAACGAAGTGATCTGATTAGCCCGGCTTCCCAGGAGCCTCTCTCTTGGGAGCCACCGCCGAGGGCATCACTTGAATCGGAATCAGAAGATGCAGAGACAAATTATGCTTCTTAAAAAAAGGAGATGTTTTTCTAATCTTTTTTCCTCCAGACCCAGATCTAGAGTGATCCTCCTCTCTGGTCTATTGCTGTTCAAGGAGACATTTCCTCTGAACAAATTCCCCCTCTTTCCATTAACATGAGTCCCACAGTAGCAGTTTTAGAGTACTGATGACGTGAACCGACTGGGATGCAATGTCCAAATGCATGCCCTGTATATGTTTCAGCCTGCCAGTGTTCTTGCATTTATGTTTTTGCACATGCATATCAAGTGTTATAATCCCAGCCTTTTCTCTCTTTAAATTTTTCCTTTGCTTGTAAAACCATCTTCCAGCATATATTAATATTCAATAGAATCTTCAAATAGCATACATATTTTAAGTCTTCATCTCAGTACCTCTTTTAATGCTGTAATCAATATTCTGAGTCTTTTTTTTTCAATTGCATGTGTTTACACAGTTATTCCAGTCTTCTGCTCTATTCTAGTTTAAGCTTTAATTTTCTGTGCTACATCTTACTGAAGTCATGACATGCAGAAGTGGAAAAAAATATTCTTGTAAACCACTTTTAAGTCTGATCGGAAACTGTTTTCTCTTCTGTGTTTATGAAAAAAGTACATGTTAAAAATGTTTTTTTTTTTCCCGATCTGTTACACAGGTGGAACATTTTTTTGCAAGGTAAAAAAAGGAATTGCCAGGATCATTCTTCTAAGTTACTTTTCTTTCCCATCTCGTGGGAAGGCGTACGAATAGTGCACCACTTTTAAGAACATTTTGTCTGGCTTGTGTCTGCGAAACATGAATGCCTTTAGAACATGGGGTAGTGTTGCACTCCACCCCTTGTGTTCAAAAATTAGTATTACAACAAAAAATGAACCTGTTTTCCGTTAAGCTTTACTGAATGAATTTCAACCTCATTCTTACCTGCTCATAAGTCATAAACACAAGAGAGATAAACATTAAGATGAGACTTAGAAAATTCTCCCTTACTTACCTCTTAGGACTTCATTAGCATCTTCTTCCCTCAGATGTTGAATTGTTCAAGGGCACTAACAAGTAAAAACCTGATTTCCATAAAGCTGGAATGTTGTATCGTTAAACAGATCACAATAATTTGCTCAGGCATTCCTTATACATCTATAAAGGCGTACATGGAGGTTTTAAAGCTGCACATGCTGCCAGCGAGACAACTTGTTTTTAAGGGAAGCCAACAATTTCAAGCCACATTCCTCACTGCGGTCTCCAATGGAAAATTAGTGGCACATTAGAAGATGCAAAATTTCACAATGGACATTCAAGACTTTTAAGCAACTGGAAACATGTATCAATCAAGAACTAGAAAGAGTTTCACATTTATAACTTTTAGAATTATTGTTTTACTGCTTACTATGTGTTGTTAAAAGAAGCAAACACAGTGGTAAGCATGCACCTCTCCCAACCTTTTGGAAATGTGCAGCAGACACCAAATTCAGAATGAGCGTTTACAGTACACTACAAAGTTTATTAGTTTGAACATTAAATATATTGTTTTTGTGCAACTGTCACAAATTATTACCAAATCATCACACTTTTTTATTTGCACTTTGTATTTACAGTCCCAACTTTTGCTTATAATTAGGCTTGTATATTTACATCTTGTTTGTGCCATGCAAAATGGGAATTATTTTCTAACCAATGCAGTGAAATTGTTTTAAACCGCAGTTTAAACAAGGTCATTATCTCAAACCTACACTGAGCACTTCTGCCTCCCAGCAGGGCCCTAAAGCTTTCAGAGGTATTACAGCTGAGCACTCGAGTCAATGCAAATATGTTTTTGTGTTCTGCCTCGTGGGAGTATTTGTGTGTTGTTGTGAAGTGATCTTAATGTCACCGTGCGTGGCTGAAGAGATTGTTTTCCACAGCGCCGTACACGGAGCTCACAAAATCCTGATGTCTATTCATGAGCAACAAGCTGACAAGGACATGATTGAACACGCTGTATGTGTGTATACGTGTGTGTATCTGCAGCATTGTACATAAAAGCTGCATTATGTTCTGCAGAAAGACAGAGTAGATGACGAGCAAGCCGGGGCAGGTTATAGTGTGATGAAACCGAAGCTGTGCGGCTGCTGGAGTGATTGCATGTGCGTGTATACCATTCGGTGTGTGATGCATGATGGAGATGTCAACAAGAAGTGTGGCTATCAATCAGCAGCCATGATTAATATGATCATGGTTTTCTTTGGAGCTAAACGGCCTGTGGGACAACGTTAATCTACCTGTCAGCTTCTGTTGGTTTTCCCCGGCTACGATGCCGACTGTCAGTTTGATATTTGTTTTGTTTTTCTGTTTATCCTGTTACTGCTGAATCATTTAACTGAGTAACAACTGTATCGCCGCCGCGAATCGTTGTTCTGGGCTCGGTGCAGTTAGTTCTGCTCTCGTGCTCCTCTCTCTCTCTGCCTCTCCCTCACTCACACGCTGGTGTGCACACCAAGCCCTTCCACTTTTCCACCTGGTGTGGGAATATAAATGATCAATTTCCCAAGCTGAAGTAGAAATGCTCATAGAGGAAAATTAAATCCCATGCCTGGGGCTGATGGGATATTCATCTCTCCCGTTTTATCTACTGCTTTCTTCCTTCAGCAGTTGGCACATTTTCCATCAGCGGCATTCTCCTTCAATCAGTTGCAGTGTGTGTGTACACCAAGACACAGTGCTCCCCTCTCATAGCCAGTCAGGGTTTTTAATTTAATAGATGCACCTCAGAACCCAGACGAATTCAAAGGGAGGCACAGCAGTGCAATCACACGACTTCTCTTCCATACCAAGGAGAAAGGGGAAAAAAAATCAAGGTGTTTTGTTAATTTCCTCAAAAAGGTGTGCTGATTTGTTGACTGGAGGTGAAGACAACTCAGTCCTAATTGGTTCAGTCAGTTCAAGGCACATAAACAGTTGCTCATGTTGTTAAGAGAGGCAGTCCTCTGCTTTCAGACCGCACGATCAGTAACGATCAATTGCTGATTCGATCACAGTCATCGGCAGATCGACTGTGAGTAATTACGCCCCCTGCTAATGGAAACCATGATTGTGTGACGTTTTTGTGTGCTGTTGTTCTCAGTGTAATCAGCTATAGTTTTCCCTCGTGTAATTTTGATTTTTATCTTTGTAGACAATGACAGCTGTCAGTACCAGCAGGTAGTTCAGGTGATGAAAACCCATTCCTCTCTCCTCAGTGTCCTATCGATAGATAGCTGTATTGACTGGTGCACCGATGTGGAGGGAATTGAACAACAGGAGGATCTAGGAGTCGGCGGATGTCCAGGGCCCTCTGGATTCATCAGCTGAGTTGACTGTCAGACACCTAGTGATTCTGCTGGCAATCAATGAGCTCTTTAAGTAATGCATGGTTCCAGATGACATGTCTAAGACAGGGTCACTATTGGGTTCCTAATGAGAGCAGTGGATGGCTCCCATAGGCCTGGAAACCACTTACTGATACCTGGGAAACGAAGAAAAAAGCTGATGTCTCTCATAATGGAAGCATCTGTGAGACATCACATATTTCATTAGTTTCCTGCCAGTAGAAGGAAAAAATCAATCACTCCTACCATGTACCACATATCTAGGACAGATGAGAGCTGATTTAATTTAAATGTTTCATATCGTTAATATCATTGCTTCTCAAGTGACGTCTGAATGAAGAGCAGATTTATACACACATCTGGGGGCAGTCCGGTGAATCCAAAGTCCCCTGCGCAGTGTGTAATCCTGTACAGGTCCCCCCGCTTCACAAGATAGACATGTCGAAAAATTCAAATCATGTAACAGTCAATAATGAGATCACACTGGGTTTAAAATAGCAACATCCATCCCCCCTTACCCCCTGCACTAACACACAGATGCACACATCATTGGAAATGGCATTTCTGATTAGTGTATCTATCTTGGTTGTTTCCAAAATTAGCCTAGTTCCAGCACCAGCTATCTACCTGCTCTCTGTATGTGGGAGAGAATGAAGGTGGCAATCTGCAACAACACGATTCACAGTCAAGTTTCAAAACAACAACAACCAGTTTGGAGGAACATTTGGGACATGCTATATTTGATGCTAGTTATGAAGTGTGACTCTCTGATAATAAACAAGATGTGCACCCACATGGATGAGTTGGACATGGTTCTTACGTGTCAAACATAGCCACTGGTCCGTCAGACTTCAAAAGCACTTCATTACACAACATTTGATCTCAATATAAGTCAGTGTGAGAAATATTCTTAAATATCATCAGAATACACTCATTTTGAAAACTATTAGATTTGAATGGGCATTATCAGCGACTGCCTCCTTCATAGGCATGGCTTAGAATTAGTCTGCTCCACCTTCTCGTAGGTGCAGTAGGTTGTTATCAGCCAATTCACTGGCTGGTCGGTGTTAAGTTACATTTAACATTCAGTTTTATTGGCACTAAAACAACTCCTAAGGTTCAGAAAATAAAAAGTGGTTAGATTTAGGTACAAGTTTTATTGTTGGATTGAATATCTTAACAATGACTTGTAGACAGTGCAGAGTAGCCAAGTCATTTTTGAAAATAAATATGTCCCCCTTACACATGCTGGTGCACTTAGATGACTTAGATGACTTTTTTTAAAATGACTTTAAAAAATGTACACTAGGAAACCCAGGTCTCCAGAAGTCTCCTCCTTCACTCCTGTAATTATTACTCTAAAGCCGCCTATCTGATATGCTGACTTTGCCTTTCTGAACCAACTACAAGGTGGAGCAAGCTCCTTCCAAGCCATATCAATGAGAGTAATAGCGGTTGATTACGCCCATTCAATTAGGTAATTCCATCTGAACTGGGTGCCAAAATTTGGTGCTACTTAAAAAACAAAAATAAACAAATGAGAAGATGCAATTATGATTAACACATATAGTAAAGAGCCAAACAATCAGAGGCAAACACTATTCTAAACCCTAATTATCTAAGCTTTAATGTCTGGTTATCTAGTTTCATTTCTTTAATACTATCTAATTGAAATAAATAATTCACAACAACAAATTAAGACCCTGTCATTACTCAGTCATTGCAAAGCGTAGATGCATCAATTATATCAGAACTGGATAGAGATACAAATCACAAGATGAGTGAATTATATAATACCAGCAGAATAAAAAGTGTCAGAATGGCATAAAACCAAAAAAATGAAACAACCTTGATGCAGATAGTGACTGTGTAATCATGATGAGTGAAAGGAGTAAGGTGTTTGTGTCTGTGTGTGTGATTCTCAACCCGCCAACACAGCACAGAAATAAAGGAATCCCATGAAGACAGGCCATCCACATGCAATTACTCAAAATACTCTAAGAGGTGAGGCTTAGATTCAAGAACAAACTGATACAAATTCCCAATCTAATTTATATGCAAAGTTAGACGTCCCTAGCCATGCTCGCAGTCAGACTTGGGTGAAGATATGTTTTCTGACTGCAGTGTTTTCAGGATATGATGGACCACAGGGATTCACCTGAAGGCGTGTGTTTGGTTTTATGTTCATGGTGATTGATGCTGCAGCTCACTCCTCCAAGCCCTGTGTGTCTAATATAGACACAAGTCTCACCAGGAACTCATCAACTGCAGAAAACTAGTTTTTTTTTTTTAGGATTTGCCGATGGTTGTTGCTGTTGGTTTTTACAACTGCGCCTTGCTATTTCCTTAGAACTATAAACAGTTGTAATCCTGCCTATTCAGAGTCCCCTTAATCCCCCTAAACAAGCCAGTTTCCTCTGAGCTTTGTTAAACAAATCAAAAGCCAAAGAGAGGAGCAAGCCACTTTAAACTCTGTACATCATGTGGAAAGTAATGATGGCTTTAGTTTCATATCCTGACCTCTGCTTTGTAACCGCTATCCTGCACTTTGTCTTGTCACAGTCTAGTCAGCTGGGGAACCTGTTCACACGATTCCGCATCTCTCACACTTCCACAAGTTTTTCTTCATCAAAGTCAGTGAGTGCAAGCAAGGTGAACAGAGAGTGGCTGCTGCAGTAAAAGATGCTGTGCAGCGCCTGGCTTCTCTATAGGCAGCAGAGAGAAAAGTTCAACTTTTTAGAGGAGACCACGTGACCTGGACTAACTGAGAACGATAGGCAGAGGAACAGCCAGTGAGTCAATGCTACAACACATAATAATTAACCCAATGTACAGGCTGAGCACTGATTGAATTAAATGGAGCACTATACTGCAAAGAAACATTACATTCAACAATCGAAGAGTGAAAGCAATTCGGCATGCCAAATCGGGCTCAGAGGATTCATATAAATTGCATCTGCTTAATCAAGAGCAACAATTAAAAAAAATGTGGGCACTTAGAATTATATCAGTCAGTAGTGTACTCTCTATGAAAAGAAGCAAGCAGCTAATGGATAGTACCTGGTCCAACATGTGATCCATTCATCCCCCAACTACCTACAATTAGACTACATCAATACACGGAGGTAGACATAATTACAAAAAGACTTTTATAATGTACTGATACAAAACAAAAAGCTGTATTAATGGATGTTGCAGTGCTATAGCCAAATTAGATGCCATGATTTGAGGTACTGGGATGTAATGTAAGGTCCACTTAATGTTGTCTACATCAGGAATTTCATATTGACCATACAGTCATGAGACAAATATCAATCTTCTTGTCGAACCCTTGACAAATGTGGGAATTTTCCAAAATACCGCAGTAGTCTTAAATATATAATAAACTTTAATAATGAAAGAAAAACTACTTTTTAATTTGTCATTGTCGGGCCATATCTCCCCTTTGCAACGAATAAAGGTATAAAACAGTCATCCAGATGAGGCGCTGTCCGTCTCTCTGTGTCCTCCTCCCTTCCTTAATCTGTTTCCCCTGTGTTGTGTGTGTGGAGGGCGGGGCTACCCGGTTTCCACACCTGTCGCTCAGCATCTCATCAAGCAGCCTCACTACAAGGTTCTCGCACTTCTCGGCACCAGTGAGTGTTTCAACCCGTGTGGTAGAAGGTTTGCACTCAGCTCTATTGTGCTTTTTCTCCTTTGTCTTTCCTGCTTCTCCTCTAGTTTCCATTGTGTCTCTGTGGACTCTGATCTTTTTGGATTTTCCCTACTACAACGCCCGTCAGTCTCGAGGCCATCTCCTAGATTATCTGTCCCTGTATGCTGCCTGCATTCCCTCCACACACAACCAACCTTTAAATCCTCTGTTAAAACTGCCCACTGTCTCTGCTTCCGGTCCTGGGTCCCGCTCTGTAACTCAACCTAACCATAACGGTAACAGGAGTGATTCGGATGAAATTAGTACCACTCACATGTCCGTGCGATAAAGGTACTGTTAACATCCTGATCTCCGTCAAGGCCACTGGTGCCTTCACATTCCCCTCTGATGTTCTAATTGCTTAAGATGAGAAATTGTATTGGATTTAACTTGTGTTTTATTCCTCAACACTTTCCAAACCAACACATAATTGCTGTTTGCAGTATTTGCATGACAACGATGAGCAGAGTAAACGGATCAGGTGGACCATGAAATGTAATTGGAAACTATTTTTTATTTCAGCACCACCTGAATGCAGCACAAATGCCCTATCTCACTCAGTAATTTGGTTCTACTCCAAAATGTAATGGGTTCTTCCTTGGCCCGTTCTACAGCCTCCCCAAACTCGTTCCATGAAAATCGCGCCAGTAGTTTTTCTGTAATCCTGCTGACAGACAGTCGAACAAACGGACGAAATGTACTGAAATATAACCTCCTTGGCAAAGGTAAGAATTATCTGCTGCCAATCTATGACATCTTTACGCTACTGTCTGTCTGTGCGTTCGTTGGGTTGATAAGAGTAGTGTTTTTGCTCACACTGGATAAGAGAATGCGGTGTTCACCCTCTCAGCACCTTTTCCAATGTCCAGAATTAATTATTTTTGGGGAAATATGAGTAATTCGATAAAGTGATTAGGGAGGTTTTGAAAAAGAAGCATCAAGGATTTTGCTCAGACTGAAAGCCTCAGAAAGCAAGCAGTCCCCAGCTGTGATGTGCTGCTGAGGTCGGTCTCTCCCGCCCATTTTCCCTCTCATTAAAGTTCTTTTTAACCTTCGTATGCTGTCATCACATCTCACTCTTTTTTCAATCTTTCTTTGATTCTTTCTGTCTCTTCTTCATTGTATCTCACTTTGGATAATTGTATCAGATCATTGCCCAAACTTTGAATGTCTTTTTTTTTCTTCCATACATTCCTGCTTATAACACCAAATTAGAGCTGGCCTTCTGGACAGACTTTAACTTCACACGACCGCATCACTTCTGCAGCTGAATTCTATTAATATCCTTTTGGCAGCTGTCTGTGAAGACATGATATTGTTATTTTCAGGGAGGATGGGGTTTCATGGGTTTGGAGTGGGGTAGTTGTGGTTAGATTAAGCTGTTGGAGACATTTGACTGATGCAGTGGTTTGTGTGGCTGCAGGGCCGACCGTCTCCCAGGGATTCGGCTGTTTGCATCATGGCTCCTCTGGCATGATGTCTTGTTGCTTTTTTTCCGGTGGGGATTTTGTCACAGTTATTCACAAGCAGCTTTATGACAGCAACACGAAATAACATGCAATCATGCTGCGAGGAGGGAGGCAGAGAGGACAAAATCCAAATGTAGTTAAGCGCATCTGGCTGCATTCGCACAGAACAACTGGGCGAATGCTTTTGTGCGAGTGGAGATGGTGACCTTGAGCTGAGCTCCGGAAGAAATGGCCGAGCTGAGCCCCCAGAGCGCTGAGGTGAATATGGAGTCCTGTCAACATGAGGAATGTTGTCGTGCTGTTGTCTGGTAATAAAAGAAGCCATCATTCTCCGGAGAACATCAAAAACAATGGCGCCACGGAGCCCGGAGAAATGAACCACCCTGAGATGTATGCTTTTCACAGCTTTGGTCTGGTATTAGCTTTCTGACATTTATTAAAACAATGCCAATGAAAGAACCGAAATACAGTTCATCATGAGACAACTGAGCTTTTTATTATAGCTGCCTATTAATGGTCAATTTGGCATTTGCTGTAGCTCTAAACTACCTCCAGGCACTGCAGCTGTTTATTAGAGGTGCGGGCAGGGTAAGAAGTGAACATAATGGTGTTTAATTTAACTGCATATCCATTTCACGCTGGTAAAATATCACGATTTACAGAATTCATTTCAATTGCTTTAACTGCCAGGGTACGTCTCAGTGTTGTGAAAGCAGCTGCTTGAAAACATGGTAAAATCAGTGTGCTGGTAATATCACCCTGCATACTGAGGCGGCTGATTACAGAAATACGCTCTGAAGAGGGCAGATCTCTGCAAGGCGTTGAGATTTTCCTTCACAGCAAAGCTCTGATCGATCCCAACTCCACTCAGAAACCAAACTTTTGAAGTTGTGGGCTTGTCATCTTGCGGACTGACCTGACAAGTCAGACCTAACCCTAACCCTATTTAGCCGTGTACCGATAGAATACCATACCCTCAATCATAAGATAAGATAAATGGAGGAATTTCTTTTAAACTTTTTGTGGTTATTGTGATCCTGCAAGCACATTTGCAATACATGGAAATAAAAAACATGCGGTTTTCCCTCCAAAGTCTTGCACACATGCAGGGCAAAATGTGGCCATGACAGGCAAGATAAAGCTTGATTTTAGCTTAACTGATCGCCAGAAATTATTTTGCTATTTGACTTAAGCAGTTGTTAGTGATTTACTGTCTAAAGGAGTAAGTAGCCGGTCTGTCATTGACAATATGAAACATTAAATAAACCAGATATATCAAAAACTAGGAATCAGAGCAACCATGAGAGGTCCTTCAGCATACACTCATAAAATTGCAAAATCAATCTAAGGGTAATTGTTCCCGTAGTGTGAGAGATTATCTATAAAATACAGACACATACACCCTTACTCACACATGAAGCCTAACATGTTATGCCTTGAGATAATAACAGACTGACAGTGATATTATTTAGAGCAGTTTACTGAAGTGATGGTGAAAAAGGGAAGATGAAGAAAAAAAACATAATTTTATTATCACAATTTAGCTGCAAAATCTTCTTTGTATCTCCCTTTTTTAGCACAGAGACAGGCAGAAATAGGACATTAGAAGCTCCACCAATAAATCAACTTTGGTCCAATGCAATTCATTCCCAGCAAGTTCTTCTTTAGTCAGCCCCATGAATTCAATTTTGGACAGACCTCGAGATCTATGAGACATCAAGCCACTTATCGGAATCATAGAAGAAGAGCGAGTGTCTGCAGTGACAGCGCGGGGTGGCAGAGCAAACACTCAGCAGACCGTACTGAGCCGAGGCGTCGGCCATCAGAGGCACAATGGTACAAAGCAGAGAGGGGTTAAATAGTATTGAAATGTTTGGATCCCGTCCCCGCCGTCCATGCTTGTGACATTGACTTATGGTGACACCCCGCAGCCTGTTTTGCTTAGACAGTTAAATGACAAATGGCTTCGCCTGTCAGCCAACATCTGTTATTCATCTGCAGCCTGAACTGGCACTGCCAGGCCAGCACCACGCAGACTGCTGGCCTTAAAAGCCAGCCTCCCACAGCTCAGTCACGCAATTACAGCCAATCAGCAACCAAACACTGTTATCTAAGCTCCTTCAACCGCAATCACAGTCAATCCTTAATGTGTTGCCGGCTGCAACCTGTATTTTAGAGATATTCATTAATGTCTGTTTGAATTGAATCAATTGGAATAAATAAAAAAATCAAGTGGATAGTGTCAAGACATTTGAGTGTTATGTTGCCTTTCCTTCTAAATATATATTTCCAATATGTGTTATAGTGCACCTTCAGTAGGGCACACTTAGCATGTAATATGTGGGTTTCCAGTGGAAATAAATGATTTGCTCCAATGTCCATTTTGAAGATTGAGCTATAGACTGCACAAATCCAATAGCATATGAATTCAAAAGATTACTGAGTCTGGTAGATGTGGTGATGCTACATGTGTATTATTTTTTACAGTAGAAGAAAAACAAATAACCTGGGATTTCCTTAACAACTGTTTATCTGATCACCTTCACACTCGCTGTATTGCGAATGAGTAGTTTTGAGAGCAGGAATAATATTGTCAGCAAGTGTTGATTCTACTGACACTGGAGGTATGGAATCATACTGTCGGCTGTACTGAACAACTGGCTTAAAGCAACCTGAACCAGACTGTCCTGGAATACTCTGCTTGGCCTTCTGCCCCTTTAACACAGCCTTGTAAAAATTGGAAGAAAATGGATTAGTAGGGTTGTGGATGGGTCAAACAAATACAGAACTTTGACCCAGTAGACTGGTGTCGGGCTCCATGTGCAATAAAAAGTCAATGATGAGTCATTTTAAGTTAACAGTTGGTTTTCTCATGTGGTTATAACGTCAAGTTCTGAAGCTAATGCCCAAATGCTGCAGTGTCTTTGTTCTAAAGTAGTTTTGTTTCTGGAACATCTGGATTTGTTGACCTAAACACAAGCAAGCTCAACCTCCTCACACAATGTGTAGCACTATATAAAGTTATAATGTTCCCATTTATAAGCCTGGCACTTAGTTTGGTAAAACTGAGCAGTGGGAGCATATGGCCAGTGCTACAAATGGATAAGATGAATCTTTAATTATCCCAGAGGGGAAATATGTGTTGTTGAGACTGGAAATAATTGTAGAATAATGCAATTAAATAATATATCTGCAAAGTGTGATAAAACAGTGATAGGATGATGTGATTTCTGTATAAGTCACAATCATCAGCCCAAAATCTTAAGTTAAGCCTTCCATCTGGCCTTTGAGACCCTGTAGAGATAACCGAATTACTCAAATGCTCAAATGAGCTGCCTAATGCAGCTTCTCCCTGAATATGAATGGATGAGAATTGATTGCAC
>JAOWBC010000001.1:25698836-25712596 GCA_028566105.1 Hypoplectrus providencianus
TACGTTCCGACTCTCACCTATGGTCATGAACTCTGGGTAATGACCGAAAGGACGAGGTCGCGGATACAAGCGGCCGATTTAAACCATGCTACACTAAATATGCAACAACATAGGTATGAATGTAAGTCTTAACTAAATTAAGATATTTACAAATAGAAATATGACATGAAAAATAATTTTGAAGTAAAAAAACATTCAATAGAGTAAAAAGAAAAGAAATATGGAAACAGATATTTATGTAAAAAGATATGTAAACAAATATGTATGTATGTAATAACTGTGTGACTAATTTATTATCTCACAAGATTTCTATAGAAATACATATTGCACTGGTTTTGATTATAATACAGTTCTAAAGTAATGAACCGGTGGTCATGCCTGCAGACGGGTGAATTAAGTGTATTGACTGTGGGTGTCTGACACTCAGAGGGAGGCATTGGAAAGTTAAATGGCCACAGATTCATGGCAAATGAATGTGAAAAGCTAGGTAATTTCAGTGTTCACATTCTATTTCTTGCCACTGTATGCAGTAGGGGGCTCTGTGAAGGAGCAAGTGTAGCATCGACCTTTAAGTTAAACTGCTGTTAGACTGCACTTCTAATGCACATGAACTTATTCAGCACAGCATGTAAAAATGCTCTAGTAAAATCTTGCAGTACCTGCAGAGATGTGAGTGTATTTACGCTGTAATGTATAGTTCATTCAGAGAGGTAGCATTATAGACCCAGAGAAAACCCTTTTATTGACCTTACTGCTTAAGTATACAATATCCAAGGCAGTCTTGGTACCAAGAAATATATGTGTATGCATACAATGTTATGTTGTGTGCAACAATACACTCACATACAGTTAACTTCACATCCTTCGTGTTGTCTTTACATGTCACATTAACACAGTGAGAAAGTGTTTCCCTCCAACGGATCAGCATGTTTTCTGCATATCCATAATACATTATCGCCTAATGTAGCATGACATAACATAGAGCACATTAAAGACTATGAATACTAATGAGCTGTAACATAACACAGAACAATGCTTTATGCAGTCACAATGTAATCATCAGTGTGGTTTCACAGCCATGTCTGACCCACATCATCATCATCATTTCAGATGAGTACCGAGGCAACAGCCGAGTTGTTTTTTAGCCACACTAGCAGCAGCTCTAGGGATGTACAGATGGTCAGTTCCCACTTTTGTGCTGGCTCACATGACACCAAAAGTTAGACTTCCATATATAAAATTAATGAGATATTTTAGGAAACTCTATGGGGCCCAAAGAACACATACACCAGAGAGCTTTGTTGGCCAAGCTGGCTGCCTTTGAGTTTAAATATATGGAATTTAAATGAGTCCCGTGTGCAGCTCTTATAGACTTTTCAAATGTTTTCAGACCAACTGAGTCAAATTTTGGTAGTGAAATCTGTTATGTTTGCTGTACTTTTATCCTTCGTAAATGTATCAAATTATTCCCTTTTTTTTTTTTTTATTACGTTTGCCTATAGGAAAAAGTTCTTTTGGGCTACATGCCAGGGACCCAGAAGTTCCATAATGCATTGTGGGCAGTTGGATTACAAGTGGATAGATGAGGCATATCACCTGTGTTTGTCAAGCATCATCTCCAAGAATGTCCAGCTGACCCATTTTGTCCAGATTATAAATCAGCCAGTTACAATACATGTCGGCTAATTTTCTTTGGACTGAATCCTGTGCCAAAACAAGATCAGACATCTGGTTTCTTTTGCTCACCAACCACATACATCAGTGCTCCTCTCAAATTGCTTTGGTTAACCCTGCATTTATGCATATCATCCTGTTACTTCCTGTCAGGGACGCCTCAGGAAACGTTGGCAAGTGGATATCCGATTACAATGCGTCTTGTACCCTGTTTACATCTGTATTTAGCACTGACCACCCAAGACTTATTTTCAAACCAAGTGTAAACAGGATCTCTGTCAAAGTGGCTGTAAGGCCCTGTCCACTTCTCTGGGACTTTGCCCTTTTGACTCTCTTGTTTTCCCCTGATCAACATGCTTCAAGCTGCCCTGGATATTTCCGATGACCAAACCTGGACATCACTCACACAAGTGCTGAGGCTACTGGCAACAACTTTCAAATAGGCTGTAAAATCAAAAGCTCATTTGGAATAGCACCCAAAGACGCCTTTGTCTTTTGTCTCTACATAAGCCATTTTGTCTTTTCTCTGACTATTTTGCATATTTTAACTTTCTTTTCTGTTTGAGAGGAAAACTCCATTCAAATCACCAGAAAAGGCAAACGTTAACAGGAGAATGACCACCTGCATCACAATAGCATCACACGCCCAAGGGAACTTGTATACTTGAGGCTTGGGTGATTCAGCACACAGACTAAGTGCCAATAGGAAATGGGGCCCAGAGGCGGTGAGCTGTTGGTTCAGGTCTTTGGGTTTGATCAGAGTAGAGCAGGGAGGCTGAGTTAATGTGCTTCCCACTCTATGTAGAGCATCGCTCATTGATAAACATGATCTGCATTCACTGCCTTAGAAAATGTCAGAAATCGTCGAGAGAGCTGACTCAGGAGCCTTGGCCACAAAAACTCAGGTAGTGAAAGGACACATAATCCATTTTAACACAGGGATTCAGAACCTCAGTATTTGGAATACAGAGAACCGCTGCTTCTTTGGTTCCCATTTCATTTCCCATTACATTTCATTACCTTACTGAGGTTGCTGATTCAAGAGTTCACATTGAGCAATGCTTAGTGGGAAGAATAAAGAGGAGAACAAAGAGGCAATGGATGAATTACTTTTAAAGTCATGTTACACTTGCAGTTTTATCTTTTTGAAGTTTTGGGAAACTGTTTTTCAGAAGGTCAGACACAGTAGGAGACAAACGTTTGCTGGACACAGTGGAGGTGATGGTGATAAAGTAAAACTATACATGTATCTGTTGAGCTTCAAAATAATCAGTGTCAGCTGAGTTTGAGGATACAGTGTACAATCGACTGCTCTTTCTGCCACCAGGAGCATCATTTACGTGACAGTGACATTGTTAGGGTCAGAAGGACTACAGAGAGATGTTCATCTTTGGTAGCTGTGGGGCTCATTGCACCTGAAAAACTATTTGCTCTTCTCTGTACTCTGTTTCTTTGCAAACTAGCTACATATTTATCATCTCAAATTGCATTCTGATGCCAAAACAAACAGAATTTTTCTCTTGCAAGTCAGCTTTGGCATTTTTTTTAGTGCTTGCTTTTGCTGATGGCGTCCCCAAGAGAGAAAATCTGTAATTATTTTTGAGAGTTTTAGTTGGACAGAGGTGTGCTGGAAGCCTGCTTCAGGATTCCAAAGATAAACCTGAGAAGACAACTAAGATCCGAAGGGTACCTTATGTCACTGTGTTTCACTAATTTAATGGACTGCCTCTGATGAAGGAGTGAGAACCGCCAATGAAGCGCTGCTCAGTGGACAGCTTATTAACCAGCAGCCGACAGGCACAGAGAGGAACAGTGTGGAGCCAACAAACTTTCATATCTCACTCCGAGACTGAAGTGTTTGATTCAAACAAACCAGAGTTGTTGACTGTTGAAACAGTGGAATGAGTGACCAAAGCCCTGTTTGTACAGGGCTTCTAGTACCATGGAGCCTCATGTGACTGAGGAATGACTCCCCCATGTCCGTGTTTTGTTTGACACATTGGCATGGGATAAGCAAAGATCAGTAATTTACACAAGTTACTGACACCAGTCTTTTTTTTTTTTTTTTTTAACAGGTTCTCAGCTTGGATTGGATTGGCACCTGCCTGCCTGCTGCCAGCTCTGCCACTGAAGTTCAGAATGCTGCTGCTGCCTGGGAAAGGCACAGTGGCAGTGACAAATGTGGTGAGTCATTTGTGTCTGAATTTTACCTCACAGCTTAAGGACATGACTGACTCATTGAGTATGAAGACAATCTCAGACATCCTCCACATTTATTACACATTAGTTGAAGTCCCCGGGTAATTCAAGTCCAATTTGAATGAAGTGTTTGAGGTTAAAAGGCAACCAACAAAGCGAGCCTTGTTTAAGTGAAATAGAGAACTTTTTTTTGTTTTGTTTTTTCTTCCTAATTTGTCCATGGATGAAATCTGATAGGCCACCTCAGCTGCCAGTCAGTCCAGTCAGAGGTGGGACCACAGGCTTATTTATTTTTTAAATAAATAGGCCTTTTATTTTATACAATACTGTAATGTTAGTAATAAAAGCACATATGAGTCGTGGAGACATGATTGGTAAATAATTTTATTCTGGGGTGTATGTAATCATGCACATCCCCCTGAATATGTCTTTTTCCCCTTTGGGCCACCCCATCAAAAAGTGCATAGGGGCACGTCAATGGACAAGAATATATCATTACTTGACATAAGTTTCTTCAACTGTTTAGTGATCAGGTTAAAAGGTAAGTGCTCTTGGTCAATATAGTACACACTGAGGACTTTATTGCTTTAATTGACAACATTTACCTTCACTAATGATGGGAAAATCCACATAAAAGGTGGTCAGTTTTCCCTTTCAGTGTATTTTGAATGTAACTTTGATGTCTGGAACATCAGTGTGAAAACAGAACCGATTTTTTTTTTGATTAGGGCCGATAAAGAACTATTGATGTGCTTCTTGTGATTGTCAAAGCTCCTCCACACTCCCAGTGTTTCCAGCAGAGAAAACGGGGAGTCTGACAGTGGTGTCTCATGGCTGGTTAGCTCTGACTTCACTTCTTAGTCACTATCCATGCTGCACTGATTGGTGGTCAGTGAGGCTCCGCTGTGTCCGTGACCCTCTGTATTGCACACATTGTATTCACAAGGCTGCAACTCCTACAGCTGCTGCTCCCCAACCGCTCTGCTGCAAATGGTAAAAAATATCCTGGGAGAAAGAGTTCTAGCAGAATTTGATAGTGTAGTCCCCCTATAAACTTGTAACGTTCATGGTTATGGAAAGTTAGAATGACCTTATGCCCTTTCATACATTTACTGAAAAGCTCATATTTTACTGTCAGGGAGAAACATGTTTTTCAAGAAGTTGTTTACTTGTTGGAGGGTGAAGCGAGTTGCGAGCAGTGCTAAACTGCAATGTTTACCCAAGATTTGCAGTCAGAAGTGTTTCAGTGTGTTTGTTTGCTCTGGCATCACTGCACAGCATTCGCTCTCTGGTTATCACAGCGACTCTGCAAAGTTCATTAATTGTTCCACACCAGAGGCCTTTGAATCACGTTGTCATTTTCTAATTTGGTTTAGCCTTCGTCACTGCATTTAGCTATACTTTCCCACTTCGTTTTCAAAATCTAATTAGTGATTGTGAAATGAGTAAATGTAACGAATGACTCAGTCATACACATATTGAAACATGCGACTAAACAAAAGTCATTTTTATGGCACATTCAACAAAGCACATTGACTGGGTTTTAGCTGTTACTTATAGGTGCAAGTAATTGGGGACAAATAAGCAACAGTACAACAAAAAGCAACTTAAAATATATACATTGCTGTCTCTGAATAGTAATCAGGTGCACAGTGAACAATGAAACTGTTTCTTGTGTTCATACTAGCAATTAATTATTAATCACACGAGGCGTCAGCAGTGTGAATTACACACCAAGTTGATATCTTCCAAGTTTAACTTATTTATTTTTCCCAGGCCTCTAGTTGTGTTTCATTAACAAATTTCAATGAGCACTTTGAAGATTTGCATGAAAAAAACTGGAATCAGCTTGGGCAGTTTTTGGAGAAAAATAGAAACGCCAGAATTCAATAAAACATTTGAGATTGCAGGTACATTTTTTCTTTTACACTTGTTTAACGTAGTGTGGATATAGAAAAGCTCTGTCTGAATAACTTCTGACATAGTACACATTTCACTTATGGTCAAGATGAGCTGACATAAAAGAACAATTAAGTCGCTCAATTGAATCATATTCTTAATTATTTTTCTCTATTTTCTCTCATTGGTGGCCAAATACTTCCAATTAACAACTTAAAAAAATAAATCTATTTTATTCTGCCTTGCATAGTCTGTACTTCTTCTATTGGTAAAATTACACTGACATCTCCTGACGAAACTAAGTCCAAAGTATGTTATTAAGCTTGTTTTTTTCATACCCTGAACTGGTGGATATAAATGTCCCTAATTTGCATTTTCTATTTTAATAATTCCCTACAGAAATCACTTCACTTGAATGGAAACCTGGCTAATATATCCATGTTTAGCTGCAGGGATTGATATGGACACTGAGAATATTTGGTACTACAAAGTACTGTAAAACTTGCTGCTTTGGATAACTTTGTTAGGGCATTGTTGCATGTAAAGAGGGCAGAATTAGTTGATATGTTGTAAGGCCTTTCTGAAATTGTTGCTTGTTTAAAAATCAGATGTTTGAGTTGTTTGACCAACCACATGATGACCCATTTCACCACGTATATCCCACTTTATTACAAACAAGTGAAGAATACAGATATGTGTCATTAAAATATAGGTTGTATTCATAGCAAATACAATATAGTTGAGGTACATTTAACCTAAACCAAGGAAAAGGTTGGGACTAAGGCTGTGCAGCCTGATAGAGCATGCTTCTTTCTGTATTTGGACAAACTGTTATGTGCAGAAACATCCAGTTTAGATGTAATTCCCAGGATCCTGCACTGCATTCTGAATATATATTAGTATTCCCGCACATGCTTTGAGATTATGAAACAACATGGCATAATAAAAAGTGTCATCATATCCAGTGAGTTGTTCTTTCTCTCTTTGTGTTTCTGCACTTGAGTGATTCTAAAAAGGGATGGAGTATAATAACACAGTATTGAACCATTTGGTGCTTTTATCCATAATGACTTTATTTTTGACCTGGCTGTGTCAGTGCCACAGTTTTCTTTTTTGTTGTTGTTGTTTCTTTTTTTTTTTTTTGCTCAGTAAGAATGTTTGTCACCCTTCAGTGAGTTGCTTGAGGTTTCCTAAAGATGTAGCTGATTTTTATTTATGCACTTAAATCTCTTTTAAACAGTCTTCTGCTTGAGCACTTCAGGGTTAAGTGCCTGGCTTATGGCTCTTGCTCAAGGGCACTTTGATGCTAGGAATAGAGACGGCTTCTCATTGACTTTCCTCACCCAGACCTCCCCATCTGGTGTTCCTCATTCAAACCTTTGACCCTCCTATCATAAGCTCGCTCCTCTAACCTCCACCGCACAGCTGCCCCAATTTAGATAAAACATAATGTCCAAAATTGTCCCCTGCTGGGAGATAATCTAAAGTAAATTACCACTATCATCTCTATCAGTCTTAATGTGATTTCATCCACACTACTGAGTGATATTATAGCTGTTGTTAAACGTTACAGGCATTAATGACACGCCGTAACTCTCATTGTGCTGCTTTAGAACTGCGCTGATTGAACTAGATCATTTGTTATGCTCATCATCTCATCAATCACTCTCTTCCCAGAGCCACACAGCATTAGCGTGGGCTGTCCCAGCCCCTGAAAAGCCACTGTAACACAAGGCAAGGAGGCGAACGACAGATACATCTTTGATAAATGACCCTCTGTCTGACTGATTGACTGGCTGGCCGATATGTAGATGGACTGCCTGATTGGAAATCCGTCTGACTGACTGGCTTGTTTATTTGCCGGATGACTCGCTGACTAACTTTTGAGCTCCTTGTTTAGTATGCAGGTTCCCCGTCTGCATGGATACGGCTGGCCTACTAGCTGACTCACTGAATGGTTGAGCAACTGACTGACTGACTGATTGGTTTACCTACTGACATGGCTGCTGGTCGACTTGCTCTCTGGATGCCTGGAAAATCAATTGCAAGGAGAGTAGCAGTTGCTCCGGTAGAGAACTGAGCCCAATTGGCAGAGGGAACACTAATTACCATCAGGAGCCATGGATACATGTTTTGGTTGGACGTCTCGATTCCTTGTCTTGCTCTGAATGCTGATTACATTCCAGTGTGAGAGCGAACCCTCTCACCGGCCTACAGATGAGACTGAGGCCTGTTCTGTTTTGTTCCAACATCACAATCCTCAGAGAGTGCAGGGATGAAAGATAGATAGGAGGGGAAGTAATGGAGCTGTTGACTTTGTTGTAATTAAAGAAGACAATGACTGAAGTTGTTAACCAGGCAGATGAAAGTCTCCCGCTCTTTCCTTTGTGTATGGATAGGAATGCTGTTCGCTCTGAGCTGATGAGAGAATTACAGTCCACTCACTGTATTAAATAGGATCATAGAACATGCACGTTTTATCAGGATTATACTCATCTTTGAAAGAAGATCAACACTTTTTCACATGGCTTTCCCTGAAGCTAAATATTCTTATATCAATGTTGACATGGAATCTCAAAAATAATCCTCTATATGTTTATCAAAGCCTCTTCGTATAATCAGAAGAGTAAGCATGTGCTGTTTGCGCGTTTGACATTTTTCTTTGGTCTGTGATCGATGCATAAGAGCGTAGTGATTAACTGTCAGCAATTTGCATGGTGTCCTTTTAGTCTATCACTCCAAAGAGAAGCCTTATTAAAAGGAGATGGCTTAATTAGAGAGCAGGACCAGGGAGGCAGTGTGATGATTATGCATTTCAGGTCTTTCTACCTAGATTTGCGCTGAGGGTTTCCTCCGTCCCTCCCCCCTCTATAATTGATGCTTCTGCCCTTTCCAGTGCCAGCATGACTGCACTGGAGCCTAAACTTTACTTCCCTGTGAACAGGGGCTCCATTCAGCGGCCCCTACTCTCTGCTGGTTTGAGCTTTGTAGGAATTAGCAGTGGCATTTGGGTCTTACGCTAACTAATTTTAAGGGTAATAATGATGATATTCTTTTCCTTGACTAAAAAAAAGAAGAATTCCAAAAAGGAATTTTCATTTTTCCACATTGTTTCAAAATACATTTTGAAATAGTGAGCACATTAATCATTTTAAATCAACCAATTTATTGGGAAATTAACTTACCTTTATGAAATGGTAAAAATTCAATTTCCTCTAACATGGAAACTGGTTACAATGGTCGACTCTGGCATTTTACGCTTGGATTGGCCCATCGCCCCAGCTGCATATAATACACTACTCTCAAATCCAAAAGTCAGATCAGACTGTGATAATTTTAAGATACCCGGGGCACTGTAGCACCTGAGGCATTTAACATGTTAGGGCACTCATTAGAAGAAAACATAAATAACTGCCTGTACCTGCTGCTTGATGCACAATACTGACTCCACCAAATGTGTGTTAATCCACAGCTAAAAGTAGTTCTCCACAAGTTCACTCTATACTCTAATTTCAGTTACATTTGCTAAAACAAAACTGTGCCCAGGTTTAATAGGTTGCTATGTTTTATTTATTTCTTCATGTTTTCTTCAAAAATTGAACTACATATTTGTGTTTAAAGATTTACATCCTCAGCAGGAAGGAATGGGCTCGGGGCTGACAGCCTCAGACAGGGGAGCAAACACACAGAGTACTGAGGGAATGACTAACACATTGTTGGTTTGGGGCTATGTATGGGGTTTGTTGATGGTAATGAAAATGCAAAACTTAATCACCTGAATTAAAGCAAGTCATAAGACCTGATTTACAGAATACACGGCTGACAATCACCGTTACATTTCCCTCTTGTTGTCAAACCTCTGACCGCATCCTCTGTCACTGCAGTCTGTGGCAGGATGTTGTCAGAAGTGGACCCACTTGCACCTGTGTGATGGCATGATGTGCTGAAACACCCTGGAGTATACTTCTGCCTCACTGCAGGAGTTATGACAACCAAATAAATAACAGCACAAGCAGAGAATCTACTCAGGCAGAGTGAATAACAAGGATAAAAACCTTGACAGCTAACAGATGCTGTGAACTATGATAGCTGCAGTTGTTAGGGGTATAAAGATATGGGGCAGTGCATTTGATTAATTCACTGTCCATCAAACAGGGCCAGCTTTAGCCATTCTTTGTGCCCCAGGTGAGATCAGGAACTGGACCCGTCACAACAATACGTGGAAAACAGCCAACATAAAGATATACTGATCGCAGTCGGCACACCCAGCACCAAGTACATCGCTCGCTGTGGAACCAAATCTAAGAAGAAACTGGAAAGACATGAAACATCTTATGGATTTTTTTCTGTGCATGCTTTCATCATTCTTTATTTATAGTTTATATTGGTTACATGCCTACCATAAAACTGTCTGAAAACAAACTCAATAAATGCTTTCATTTGTATTATAATGTATGAGTTAACGTCCATCCAGGAACAACTTGACCTTATGCTTCAGACATGACATTTTTGGAGGTCACGGTGGACGGATAGTTTACTGACAATGAGATTTTGCAGTGACTGTAAAAGATTTGTAAGACCAGTCATACATCATACTTACTGCAATTACATTAAGTCATAGACCAATTGCATGCTTCTTTCAGTATTTATGAAATTATTAATTGTCAAATAAAAGTAAATCTTTATTTTACTTATTGGAAGTGTCATACTTAATATAAATCTGCATTATAAGTTTAAAAAAAATGTGCTGTGAGTCTTGAAGGAAAGGAAGGAAGGAAGAAAGACAGAGATGAAATATACAGCACAGCAAGATGGATAAAATGAGGCATGTGCTGAGAAGGGTGGGGGGTGAAAAGGAGGGAGAGATCAGGAGAGAGATGGAAATTGAGGAGATGTAGTGAATCAATGTGCTTGTCACATCTCCATCCCTTGGGATCCATGTTTTTTAATCTAATTAGCCAGCCGGGTCTTTGTGTTGCCTGTCTATCAGCAGCAGCGTCTCAAGGTCAGGTCCTCCTTCAGAGGTCTGAGCAGAAACACCACTCCTGTTGGTATTCAATTACAGCTTAGCCTCAGACTCTCACCCTCCATATCAGACCTCTTTGTTCAGCAAGGCATCCAGTGGAAGTGTGTTCATATTCATTTCAACTCCAAACACACACACGCACGCACACACACACACACACACACACACACACACACACACACACACACTCTGCTGACGCTCTGATTACACTAATGCACACTCATTATGCTTTAGAGGAATATTCCAGTGCTGCACAGAGCGCTGCATGTAAATCTCAATCAGCCAGTCAGTCAATTAGTCAATACATCATGAGAAAATATCTATACATGCATAAATCTGTCTATAAGGAGATTTTTCATTAAATGCTTGAATGAACAAAATAATAATCAATCTGCTTAAGAATACAATAATCAATCACTAACCGCTTGGTCATGTATGTAAATATGTATGTAAATCCATCTGGCTCCTGTTGGCAGTGTGATGAAGACAGGGTTCAAATCCCTAGCGTGACTGCTGCTATTATACTTTAAGGCACATTTGATGAACCAAAGCATTGCTAAATGAAAGATCTCCCATTGTATCGATCTCCGATGACCAAGGAGAACAGCCAAACATGAGCTCTGGCTCCAGCCTGGCCTGGCACATCGATTTTACAAGTACCTAATACAATGTCCCCGGTATCACTGCCAAGCTTGAAATGCATCATAAAACAGTTACACTGTGGGGGCATTTTCTGCCTCATAAAGAAGCCAAACACAGAGAAGCCACGCTAAGCCAGGTGGCTGCAACTAATGTCCATGAAGTCTGCTGCTAAGAAGGCTGGTGCCCTCAGTGGTGACTAGGTCAGCAAGGATCTGCTGCACACCAGGAGACCAGTGGATCAAACACCTTCTGAACAGCTTAGAGTACAATGGGGAATAAAGCTTAGAGGATCAGCTTTGAGCCCTTTACTCATAAGATTAGATGAAACAATAATCCCTGTGAGGATATCAGATGGTTATATTTCACACATTAACATAGGAAAAGTTTACTTTAGTAATCATCTCAACCTCCAATCTATAGGTTAAACATGGCAGTGTCCAAATGTTAAAATAATGTACAAATAAAAGAGAAGCTTCCAAAGCAAAGTAAAAATAAAAAGTCCAAATTAAAGCTTAAAAGACCATTGAATCAGTGTTGGAATAACAATCAGATCCTTTACTCGTAAAAGTACTAATAGCACACGGTGAAATGACTTCAGTACAAATCACAGTACCAGTATCAAAATGTACTTAAAGTATCAAAAGTATAAGTACGCATTATCCAGAAAGGCCACTGTCAGATTGGTTTATATATTACAAATGTATTAAATAAATAAACATATAATATATAATATATGTTTTGATTTTCTGAGGTTTCATTAAAAAAAATCTAATTACCTAAAATTTATCATGTTCTTCATGTAAATCTTCACCTGAAAAATAACTAAAGCTTTAATGCAGTGGAGAAAAAATACAAATGTGCTTCAGAATGTAGTGGAACAGAAGTATAAAGTTACAAAAAAATGTATTTGAGTCAATGAACTTTGTTGCATTCCACCACTGCATAGAATACACAAAAATATGTTGCAAATATGAATATAAATGTATACTGGATGTTATATATGTACTTATTGATCCCTCACAAATAAAACAAAGAAATGAAAACACAGTGCATGTGATTCCTTTAGGACTTTTTAGTCCTGCATTTGAAAAAGCAGACTTAATGTATTTTATCATAGACTAAATACGACCATTGTTACCATAAATTGACGCAGAACAGTTGAAACCCTTTTGGAATGTGTTTATACAAACGACCATTTCACATATAATGGGATTTTTCTTTCAAATACATAGAGCAAAAAAATATTTTAGCCTTAAAATGAGTGGGTCATTTCTTGAAGCCATGATAATGTATAAATCATCAGTTTGAAACAAACCAGGAGTTTGTCTCTGAGAGCTGTAAAAAAGCTTTAAATGGGAGGTTAAAGATTCAATCCCCACAGAAGTCTTTCAGCTGCAGCGTGTCTAAGTGTCCTTGAGCAAAACACTGGAGTTGCTCACTGATATGAAGCTTACACAGAAGAATTTATCGCTCTTTCTCCCTGTTATTATGAATCTCATCCAGTCACAGTTAAATGTCTGGCAGATGTTTGTTCTGTTTAAAGCACCTCAGGCTGCACACTCTTTATCTTCAATCATAACCTGGAAAATTCATTTCTTTACTAAATGCAGAATGTCCTTTTCTCCTCTAAATAACACCCTTTTCCTCTCGACGTCTCCTTGCTTCCAACCCCTCAACATGCATCCTTTTTCTGCAACACTTTCATGCCTTTTATCCTCTCATCCTCCACCCTCTACACTCAAATGTTGAACATGGTACACATTATATATGCCAGGTACCAAGTGTTACTAAAGCCTGTTTGCAATTACATGACTATTGTGATGCATTGAGGGCAGGAAGAGAAAAATCTATTGCTGGGTGATTAAGAAATAGAAAAAGTGACCACATGAGAGATTTGCATGACCAAACATGGAACAGGTATCATCAGAAAATAAAGATATTACTATGGTGGACTCAACTGTCATTACAAATGGCAGACTAAAACTACTTTTTATGGGCTTGGGTCCACAACGTCTAAACAAAACTAGTATTGCATGATGGTAGTTTTGCTTTTGCCCAGAGTAATTGTTACGGAGAATTATAGTCTTTTCATCTTGCAATTTTATGTAAATGTTTACACTGATGCACCACTGATGTCAGCTACTAGTGAGCCAACTTTATGTAGTTTATTACGGACTGGATCAGTGCTTTAAAAACGCTTTAAAATCCTAGGTCACGACTAAAAAACATGGAGAACTTTTGTCATGGAGTTTGCAGGTTCTCCCCGTGGGTGCGTGGGTTTACTCCGGGTACTCCGGTTTCCTCCCACAGTCCAAAAACC
>JAOWBC010000001.1:25714328-25730032 GCA_028566105.1 Hypoplectrus providencianus
ATGAATGAATGAATGAATGAACTTTTGTCACAGAATATTATATTTGAGTATAAATAACAACTCAAAAACATGTAATGCATGATAAAATGTAAACATTTACATATTACTAGCATGAACTAGCTTTTGAGCCATGACTGCCACCATTTCTCTGTGACTTTACTTCATGTGTTATTATTCAAAACCATCTTATTTCCAGATTCGATTGATTTATTGACTGATTGATTGATGGATTCATTTGATGATGTAGTGAACAGTTGGTAACAGCAGCATATCTGCATTTCTGGCTGGTTTGTGCTGGTTTCTTCAGAGCCTGCCTCCTGTTACCTACCCTCCATGTACTGTATGGTATTTGCAAGGTGTAAAATAAGTCACCAACAATATATAAATATCCTCAGTGTCATACTGACAAATATATGCACAGGGCTAGATTAACAGTTGTCACATGACAAATCAACAAGAGACTCAAACTTAAAAGGAATCGTTGAGGCACTGACTCATCATCATGTGTTTTCTTTCCTGGCTGCGCTGATGCAGCGGCCATGTGACGAAGGAACGCTATGCGTAAAAAAATATTAGTGACTCACTGAGACTACTTGTTACTCCCCAGTTTTATAGAAGATGAGTTCAGAGTGAACGAAAGACTCACAAACAACACACACTGGTATAAGTGTGTGTGTACCCATGTTGTAGCTGACAGTTTCATCACTTGGTGTTTGTCGAGGTGTTCTCCTCAAATCTCAATGCTTTGTGGTGTTTTCATGCCCTTTTGATGTCCATTGGTGATTAACCAGTTTTGAGTCATTCCCCCTCCCTCCTCCTATAGAGCTGTTACTGATTGTCATCTAGAAGTGTTTTTTTTAGTATTGTATGTTATTTGGTTGGCTTGAATACCAGAGTAACTAAGAAGAACCTCACAGTGCAACCAAACATTGACACAGCTTGAGTATCCAATGATATGGTTCCATTTTTTGTTTAGTTGAGTGTGGAGTTAACACCTCATCTTAGGCTGCTGCTAATAGCCCACTGTGTGTTGCACAGCAGCTATATTATGTCTCACCAGGGATCTTGGCTTCCTTTTTGTATTTCTAGTCCTGCTTTGATATCTCTTCCATTGTTTTTTGTTTTGTTTTTTTTCACTTTTAACTTGCCTTATTATATTGTACTGTAAGTGATTAGCCACTTACATCCATTTTATCTAGAAAATGAGTCTTCTTTGTCTTTTTTCTTCTCAGTAGTTGTAGTGATAGTCGTACAGCATCCCTCTTCAGCGTGACAGTCGTATCCTCTCAGAAGCACAAGCTTGATCTGATAAATGGAGGGGCGGCCAGGTAGCGGTGACTTCATCTGAATGCTACAAGCATGGCCACGTTCACACATGACTGAATTTCTTAATTAGTGTCTCATTCAGCTGCCGGTGCCTCTTTTCTCCACAGGATCAAATCACTGGGTTATTACGAGCCAAACCGCGGGGAGCGAGCAGGGCTGGGATGTGCGGTTGGTCTCCGAGCTCTCCACAAGTTTGCAGCACATGATTATTGTGGAAGTTTCTCGACTAATAAATGTGGCTTTACAGGCAAATATTCTCTCCTGCAACCACGGGGCCTGCACAGCTTTACTAAAGCGCCTGAATGGAACAGCATCATGTAATTACTGCATGTTTGGAAATGGAGAGGTAATGTGAGAAGTGCTGCTGTGTTTTGGGGGGTCGATCACGTCCCCGCCGAGCTTTAAAATCAGAATCCTTTTCCTCAACTGGCTGGCTGACAGGTGTGACAGAATAAGCCTCAACCAGGATACAAATTCATTTTCTCAGTATTTGTGTTGAGTTAAAAAAAAAAAAAATGCTCTTCTTGTGTCCTCATTAATTTCTCATGGTAACTGAATCTACCTGTTCCTATTTGCAGAGAGCACTCTGCTTCAGCCATTTCACAGATCACAACTTCCACTTTAAAAAACCATACTTGCCTAAAATGGGCATGTAAAATGAATATGTGAAGTCTGCAGGTAATATGTGCATTACCATCATGAAATATTGAAAACCTTTTAGGTATAAAATCGTCTGCTTCACCTTTGGGCTTTCACGGCCACAGTGATCCTGGTTGTTCTGTCAAAGCAGAGCATCTAATGGAGATCACACACGCAACACTACACACTCCTCCTGCTCATTCACGAGCTCGCTCGTTCTGTTCAGTTGTGGTTTCATTTCCTTTGTTTTTGTAACTGTTTAAACAATGTAGAATGAAAACTTTGTCTTATTCAACAGCGAGTAAGTCACTAGTAAAAATGAAGTCATTCACCAAAATACACATGAGAATATATATATTTATATATAAAAATATTAAGTAGAAAAGACAAAAATACGAAGATATGTAAACAATTCTAATTGAATCTATAACCTTTATTGCTTAAGACAATAAAATAGCTTGTTTTCTTTCTGAAAATCTTACATTTTAACACCATTTACAACAACTGAAAATGCTACAAACATGTCTCTGGTTCTGGTACAAACATGAAGCACAGAAAGTTAAAGAATTCTAGTAGTTTAAAAATCCTGCTGCGCTGCAAATAAGCCATCTCTGCTCTATATACCCCTCACTGTCATGTGAATTCAGTCATTGCTGAACTGTTCAAATTGTGACACCATTTTTTATACTCAACCTGCACCAGAACCAGTGCATTGCACCATTTCACATCATATAGTTTTTACAATTAAAGCACGTAATGACAACAATAATAACAAAGTGAGTTAAATATGACTTAATTTTGTCTCCTGTGTCATTAATGTTCAACTCATGTGGTGTGGTGCAGAATATTGCAACTAAATTCCTTCTTCCTTCCTTCTCTCTAAATTACCTGCAGGAGTGAATGAGAGCATGAATGGCTGTCTGTCAGCTCTGTGATATATGTGTGATATATTTAGTTAATAATTAAATCTTGGCACAATCAGTCTTTTTGGGGTTTATACCAGGAGTAGGAACATACTGGCAGGGATACAGATGCAGCTCCAGGGGAAGGCGATGTCATGAATATCACTGATATGTGCATTCCTTGGTGATATTAATAATCCAGACATTACAGCATTTGGTTTTCACATATCTGGGAATTCCACAAGAGGTACACAGCAATTAACAAAATTAGATCCTGTGGTCAAACTCGATAAACTCTTGGTTCAACAATGAAAAGCAAAAGATTCAGTGAGATCTGTACATGGCCGGCTACATACTAGGCTAGCTTGTGTTTACCTAAAAAAAAAAATTAAAAAAATGCCTTTATTATGTAACTGAAGCATTTGACGACTGGTGATTGACTAAAGGAGTAAGCAATCAAGGACTATAATTTGAAATTGTCACAGATTTATCAAAAATGTTGAATCACCACAACCGTGATAGGTTCTTGAGCACAGAGTCATAAATCTGTATAGAATTAGGCTGATCGGTCCTGTAGAGAGACGGATCAGCTGGAGAAAACACACAGGCAGCATGGCCGACAGAATAAAAGCTTTTCTGAGGATCGGGCCCACCATTCAGATCTATGGACAAGAGGACAACATTTTCCAAATACGGCCCTTCAGCCCGCCCACTCCCTGCTGGTGAGCGTGCCAACCCGAATCCCTAACCGCAACAGTGCTCATCCTTTCATCTCTGCGAACAAGTAGAAAGATGCTGAATGTAACAGAAAAAGATCATCATATCAGGGTCAGCTTCTCCCACTCCTCATGCTCCGTAAACTATACTATATACTGTGCTATTCTACTCACATACTTAAAGAAATATACTCAGGGCTCTATCATGAGTTCCCTTAAATTTAACAGCACTGATTTCTTTCCACATCCTTCCTGAAGTTCTATGTTCATTTAGGTTTGTAGATAGAAAAATAAGTTACCATTTAATTTACCCCCTTAAATTGACCTCAAATCAATTACTGGTTTATCTAACATCACATTACATGCAGAACATCACCAGTCGGACAAGGTGTGCCAAGCATAGGACCTTATCAGCTCAGCCAGATTTAATAAAAACATCCTTGCTAGCTGATTGGAAAGTGGTCCTGGAAGTTATTGGGAATAATAAATGCAACACTGTTGACTCCATATATTGACTGAATAAATAAACAACAGAGGAACCAAGTAGTTAAAAAATTAAAATATGCATTTTTTTATATTTACCTTTGTTCACCTAATGATGTTTTTTTATTATTATTATTTCATGCAGCATTTGTACATTTGCACACAAAAATGTTGTCCGTTGTATTGTGTGTGGGCGTGTGGGTGCTTTGAAACCTTTTCTTATGCTCCATATAAAACAAATAAAAAACAAAAGCTGCGATGGGCACTTTATAATAAGGACTACATACAGCAAACAGTGGGATGCACGTCATCGTGAATAATAGGATAAAAGTGTTTGTGTCTGGAATAAGAGTGGCTCTGTCTCTGTGGTAAGTCTGTGTCTGACCTCTGACCTGACAGAGGGTCCATGCGGAGAGCATATCACTCTCTGTCTGACACCCAGGCTGGGATGTCGCTCTGTGCTGTCTTTCTGAGGAATATCTGTGACTTGCTAAAGGAGGGAAAGAGACAGATTTCACCTCTAGATATTTTCATACCATTGTATGGTTCTGTGTTGTATCGTGGTCATGTGCTGTGTTGTTTTTCTACCATGCAAACTTCCCTATTAGGGGCAATAACATCCTTAGCCTGACAGCCTTCAGAGGCAGTCAGCTGCTCCAGTTCACCTGGGACGGGAGAAATGACGAGGCTGCTTGTGGTCAACAGGAGACACGGCAGCATGCTGATGTAGACTGTGTGCTGCAGGGTGCAGTAGGAGGACAGGAGAGGAATTTGGTCACATTTCACATCATCACATCTGTCTCAGACTGTGGAAAAACAGCAGGGGAATCCTATAGATTCAATGTGAATGATCTCTGTGGGAGCTGTTGCATACTAACTACTTAAGACAATAAAAAAAAACAACAACAAATAAATAGAGACATGAAGTGCTGGTATTAGGTACAGTTCTTAAAATGTTTATTCATAACCAGTTACAGGTATTTTAATTGATATGAAATCTAATATTGAAATATGACACCATTTGACGTATTGTGTTTAAGTCAGCAAACATAATGGAAAGAGACAAAGTATAAACAAGAGAGATGCACAAGCGTGTGTTAAACAAAAGAGGAAAACAAAGGAGACAAGACAGAAGACTAAAATCTTGGAAAATCAGAAATAAAAAATCTAAATAATAATAATTTAAACAGAGTTAACTTCCGACTAATTTAAGGATGCTAATCAACATGAATTAACACTTCATCAATAACTTTTTTTCCTTTTTATAACTATGATACTTTAACTGGTTTTTAACTTTTTTTTAACAGTTCCATAGAAGAAATCAATAAGTTGAACAGAGGGTAATGCTGGACATCAGATGTAACCCAGCTAAAGAAAGCTACAAAGCATATCATTAGTCATTAGCACAAGGTCAGGAAGTGGTGTGTGAGAAGGATCCTGCACCTGCCGCTCCATGAATGACTGACTGTTGTTGAAGACTCGAAGATATTCTCAGCCTTCATTGTTGTATGTTTTGTTTCTTACATTTGAGGAAATAATTGTACAGCAGAGCAAAGGAACAAGTCAGACAATATTTTCTTAATAAGGCTCTCTATCAGCCAGAGGGAGCTGGATCTGCAGCGGAAGAGATTTTACGTTTTTATCTAAGAAGCGCGTCTAATGACTCTTGGTATTTGCCCTGCAGCGTCAAAGCAAATGTACGCCTCCCTATTCAATTTCAAGCACACTAAGCACATTTCATTTAATGATAATGCACATCAATAATCATTAGGGCGTGGTATAGTGCTAAGTTATCTTCCAGAATTGGAGGAAGCTTTTTGGCATGCAGGGGCACTGCGGGAGGGGGAGACTATGGCGACCCTGATTAAAGTAAAACAACTTGTAGGCTCGGGATGACGAAGCCATGCAAGGAAACTAAGGACAAGAAATCACAAAACAGACACTAGACAGACTGAAAAAAAATGAAAATAAAGACATATTTGTTCAAGAAATAGTTCTAAAATTAAAATACTTTTAGCTAGGTACCAACTGTATGTAATTAAAGCATATATAAAAATATCTATAGCCAACTTGACAATTAGAAATTTTGGAATCACCTCACAATTACTATGTGAAATGAAAGGTGAGGAGGATATTGAGCTGAGAGTCAGCCCCTGCCAGAGCCATATGATTCAAGGGATGGCAGTGTTAGAAGTTAAGAGTCAGTTTGTCACTGTCTTTCAGTGTCTTTATCCTGTCCAGGGGGGTGCACCCCAATGAGAGCTAATGTCCATTTAAACGGAGACAGAATAATCTTCAATTGCTAGATTGCTAATATCAAAAGCAACCAATCGTAAGTCGGTTGTGGATCAGAGGCCGCAGCACACATAATATTCTCCAAGAACGGTATTATGATTACATTCCAGAAAGGGAGGACGAGGGGAAAGGAGATGTAATTTAGAGGAGAGTCGGACATCACAATGATTTTCCAGGTTATAAAGGAAAATAGGGACTCTGCTGACTGATCTAACAGCTGCCAAGCCATCAGACTCTTCACCGAGACTCCGTGAGATTTATATTCACAGAGGGAACAGTAAACCCTAATGCACGAGCTTACAATAGCGAGCAGACGGGGGGTAGAGTGTTTCGCTCGAGGACACTCCTCCAGAACACATGCCTGTTGATGGACACGCTAAGTGCCTTGGGAGAAAGACATAAAAGGCAGTGGGAACAGAAAAAAAGTACATGCACCAAGCCGAGACTTATCTTAGACAATTAGCTAGTTTTATAATGTGTCAGTTATTTCTCTTTGAATTCCTCCCGCCACAAATGACATACTAATTAATTGCAAGCGAGCTGATAATAATAATTTGTCTCTTTCAAGATTGGGATTGTTTGAAATGTCTCTGGACAAACGTTTGATGCCTTATCAAGATCAGAGCTTTACGGCTGAAAATAATCCATTGTGTGGTGATGAAAGAGCGGCTAAATCGGGTGACTAAATAAATGGTGAGAAAGTGGCATCAAGAAGAATGGAATCTTTAATTGAGGGATTTTGTAATAAAATAATTTTAATTGTGTTGGGGGGAGGAGGTAATCATTCCTTTAGGTTGAACTCTGTACTTCTGCAAAACAGTTGTTAGATTTCCTTTTTTTCCAGCAATGCCGAATGCGTCCTCTGCTTCCCTTTAAGGACCTGGTTATTAACTGTTGGCTGCAAACATCAGATCTTCTCTTGATTGTATAAAACCACATCTACCTCGCTCTCCTCTCCCCACTGAATCATATCCCTTTATCTTCTCCTTGTATCCGCCGTAATATGCTTTTATCTGGGTAAAATAACTCTTTTAGCTTTCTCAGTCGTTCAATTTATTTTCCTGGAACTTCCACCTCACATGATCATTCATATGCTTTTGTGCCCTATAATAATGGAATATGTTATGACATGAAGTCCTTGATTATTACAATCATGTTCTTGACGTAGAAATGAAGCACACTCTGCTCTTCCACTCAGCCGACTCAGAGTTTGATATTCTGTCGACCAAGATGAGCATCTCAATCATGCACAAAAAGATGTTCCTGGTGTGTTTTTTTTTTTTTTTTTCTCAATTGATGGATCTTGAAGTCAAGATAACGTCTCAGGAAAATGAAGAGTCTGGATTAGTTTGGCACAGCAGAGCATTTTTTTTTTTTTTTTTTCGACAAACCTTCCTTGTCCTTTAAAACAATCCATTGTATTCAGCCAGCCACAGCCAGGTGTGTGACCCTAAATCAACAAACACAACAAGCTGTGCTGGTCTCAGAGGAGATTCCACAAGATCTGTACAGCACACATGGTTTCAGTGAATTTAAAGCCCTTGAGCTGAGGTACAGAGGTACTGAATTGTGTCCTGAATGTGGAACACATTAGGAGTTAGACAAGGACATCGTTCTCTATAAAGCTCCCATTTTAGTTGTTAGCAACATCCTGCAAGCTACACACCACTTTTGTCTGCTGTTGAGTCTCATGACCAAAACGTGCTGATCTAACATATTATTTATTTAAAGGAAAACTTTGACACTGTTACAGTACACTTTATTGCTTACTTGCCTATAGTTTAATGAGAGAGCACCCTCATGTGTGTAGGCAGATATAAAGCTTCTGAATACTGACTGTCAGCCTAGCTAAACAAAAAGGCTAGAATAACTTGGCTCATTCTAGCAAACACCATCCTCCTGGTCTGAAAAATGCACACGTTTTTTTGAACCTGCATTCTTTTTAATGTGCAATAGGATGTGACTCCACTGACTGTAAAAAGAGGGTTGAATAGAAGTCTATGAGAAAATGTCCCTACTTCCCAGTTCCCAGATGATTATAACCACTGTTAACATTTTTGTGTGATTATAGACCTAATTACTATTTTATCTTTTGTAAAATTGTTCCATTAAGAATAAAATGGATGCAGAGATGTTTAAGGGCATGTTTACCTTGTGATTGCTACCTTGGCGTTTCCAATTTAGATCTTTGGCCTCTCCAAAGTTTGTTTTGTTTTGTCCTGTTCAGACACTAAGGAACCAGCTGTTTTGTATCATATGTGTTTCTTGCCACCCTTTAATACAAATATGGTGACTCCTTGTTCCAAAAAATGCAGCCTTTAAACCAGTGGGTGATTCCACAGAGACTACATCCATTATAGTCCAACATTAATAAAAAATGTTATCATAAAATACATCTATAATTAACAGAAACTCAAGGAAATTTCTGTGATTTTGTAGCCAAGGAATAATCTTTGTGTCCATTCTTTGTGCTAAGCTAATCTAACTAGCTGCTGATTTATCTATCATAGTTCATTTGACAAATTTTAATGATTATGTTGTTTATGAGCAGACACACTTGCTCTATATGTCTGTTTTTCTTGCCTTTATTCTGCCCTAATATGTGCCCTACCTGCAGACTTTTGCCCATGATGCCACATATGCACATAAAAATATGTCATGATTTCTGATTCAACTTTTGTCTTTGATGCACACTTTGTGACTCGTGAGCATCTGTGCTTCTGTGTCAAAACATGAACATCTACTGTATGTGTATTGTCACTTCCATGAAAGATAATTATGAAGAAATAGCAACATTTCCCATCTTTCTCTGCTTTGTTTTTTGTAGCAAAAACATGAATATGTCTAATATGTAAATGAAATCAATCTGACAGTGGTGTTTCTCAAGCAACATCCTGTAGAATTGGATGATTATATTACACAAATCATAAAGCATCCTGACAGAAAAGTGATACAGAGACCAGAACAATGAAACTGATTATTTCCTGGAATCATTATTGCTTGTGTCAAAAAACAACAAATGGTTTGTAAAACTCTGCAGCTAAACACTGGCTTTATCAGCGGTCATAGCGGAAGATTTATGAATAAAGCATGGCAGGGTTAGCCACCCTAATTTTCATGACTACTGTTCCTACTGGCAACGGTTGCCCTCCATGGGTGGTGAGGTTGGAAGTGTGTGTGTGTCTGTTACGACAGAGTCATTCATCTCACTGACACCTGTCAGAACCCTGCTGACCTACACCCATACAAAGGTTTTTAATGAGCGAATCCATAATGTGACCAATCTCTGCCAAGGGCTGCTGAATACCCATCACAGATTGAATGACCTCTCACAGCTTTTGTCATATGACCTGTGGCTAGCAGCAGTAATCAGCAGGTCAAATAAGCCTGCCCTTTCAGATGCACTAAAAGGAAGGATTCTGCCTATTTTTTTTACATCTGAATGTTGAGGTTGCAACATGACATATTTATGTTGCTTTTCAAAACAGCTTTCTATAGAACAAGTCCTCCATACAACATAGGATTTTTGTTCTTACCCTGTAATAGGACCCATAAGTGCTTTTCCTACATTTTCACGCCTATCAGAAACAGGCCATCAACAAGTCCTCAAATCAAAAAATAAGAGTAACATAGGCATGCAGACCATTTCTATAAACTTGTTTGGAAGAATGGGTCGCTCTTAGTTGTGACATTTCCCTGCTCCTAAATATTCCAGTCAGCTATTATATGCTATTATAACAAAGTGGAAGTGATTGGGAATGACAGGAGTCCATGTAATATGACAGAGCGTGGTCAGCAGATGCTGAGGTGCAAAGTGCACAAAGATCGCCAACTTTCTTCAGTCTTTAGAGACTCCAAACGTCATGTGGCCTTCAGATTTGAACAGTGCTTAGAGAGCTTCATGGAACGGATTTCCAAGGCCGAGCAGTTGCATCCAAGTCATACATCATTGAGTGCCATGCCAAGCATCAGATGCAGTGGTATAAAGCATGCCGCCACTGGACTCTAGAACAGTGGATACATGTTCTCTGGACTGAGGAATTGCACTTCTGGTTGTTTTTCAGAATCTTGACTTGGCCCATTAGTTCCATAAAAACAGGACTGTGAATGCTTCAGCATACAAAAAGATTTTTAGACAATTCCATGCTACTAGCTTTGTAGGAACAGCCTGTGAATGGCCCCGCCCTGTTCCAACATGACTGTGCATCAGTGCACAAAGTTAGGTCTATCAATACATGGATGAGAGAGTTTGGTGTAGATGAACTTTACTGGCCTGCAGAGTCCTGACCCCAACCCGGTAGAACACCTTTGGGACATCTTAGAGCAGAGCCAGAGAGCCAGGCCTTCCTGTCCAACATCAATGTGCTAACTCATCGCACTTCTGGTAGAATGGTCAGAAATTCCCATGAACACACTCCTAAACCTTGTCGAAAGCCTTCCCAGATGGGTTGAAGCTGCTGTAGCTGTAAAGGGTTGATTTCTTCATATTAAACCCTATGGATTAAGAATGGGAGGTCACTTAAATACCCATGTGAGTCCAGGCAGGTGAGCAGTGATGATCATGATGTAAAATGTGTTGTACTGTAACTTTGCTTGGAAGCTAAATTACATACATGACATCAGATATCATCATGACTCTTGATTTCACTGGGGACACAAACCACCCACCCCAATGACCCTGTTATCATATATTCTTTGTATCCTCACTTTTGGCTGGTAGTTAGTAGAAGACCAGTTCTTTCAGGTCACCAGGTTCATGCCATTCACCCCCAACTAGTCAATCAAGTCATGAGCAACCCTTTTGGGCCTTTTGTTTCCTTTCAAACACTGACTCCATCCCCTCCTGTGAGCTATTGAGTTTGCTCTGTTCCACCAACACTTATAGCTTCTTCAGCCGAATACATAAACACCTGTGTAACATGCCACAAACATATATTCAAGCCAAGAAGCTGTCGTGAAAACCTTTTGCAATTATTATTCTAAAATGTCATTGTAGCCTCGGTCTGGGTTTGTCACTGAGCCGTTAAAAAGAACAATTATTTCACGACTATAGCATCACGACCACTTGGACATCCTGCACAATTACACCAGCCACTAGAGAGCACAGTCTGACTATAAATGTAAATTTGGGTCACAATTTGCTGCTGTACAAAAAACACATGGGGATGTTTGCTGGTGGAGGACAGTCATTTGTACATCGACAGTCTATAAAAATAAAAAAAATGGCTGTGTAGGGTGTGACTGCAGGAAAATAGGAATCAATAACTTTAGAGTCCCATTGTCACAGGGGCAGCAGTGAGTCACATTTCTACCTCATTTTGTGTTTGTCACAAATATTCCCACTTGTCTCTCTCCCTCCCTCTCGCTCTCTTTTTTGTCCCAATCATGATGAAATCTTTGGGAGGTCAGGAAATTCAGTCAACTATTTCAGTCCAGCCAAAATGGTTCTAGGGACTGAGAGAGATGCTGCAGCTTTGAGTTTTGGGTTGAAGTCATTTCAGAACGGTAATTTTCCCCTTTCTCTGCGAGCAGGTTACCTATAACCACTCTGTCAGCTCTCTGAAAAATCCTCGGCAGGGGATTGCCAGCTATAAAGTGTGCATTAAACAAATCTATCACAGAGCCAGATCATTGGCTGGGACTGGCACTGGTGTCCAATAATACAGTCTGCTTTCTCCAATTTCAAATGACAGACAGGGAAATGGGGACAATAAACACATTTTAGCACCGCACTCACATGCACTCTCTCTTTCTTTTTCTCCGACCATGGCTTCGTCTTGTTATGGTTTAATCATCAGATCTATCTCTTTCATATTGAACACAGAAGGTTTTCAATTTGGCCAAGCTATGATTATGTTTCCTATTTCTATTGTCATGAGAAGAAAAAAACCCATAAGTGTTGATGGTCTGTTTTGTTCTTTTATTGTATCTCTGCACTCTCTCTAACCTCACTACCGGGACTGATTTGCGTATGAATGTGTTTTTTATGTTTCACCATTTTAATTTTGCAGCAGGAAAACCTTGGGCACTCTGAAATGGGTCCGTAGAACATTTATAGGTGTGCTTTTTGAACAAAATAATGGATTTGCACAGGGGAGGACAAAAGGAAGGGCTCTTCCTTTCAGGTGAAAGGAGGCAGGCTGTTAGAGACAGGTTGCTTGGAGAGCTGTGGGATTATTCCACTGTTTCATGTTGAACGTTATCATGGGCAGGCAGACTGATGTGGGCTAAAACCAGCAATGCATCACAACACCTAACCAAGGTCAAGCACTTTCTTTCTGTCTCTCTCTGCCTGTCTCCTCCAGTCGTAGGGAGATTTGTTCAGGAAAAAGTGAGATGAAATGTCAAGAGCAGAGTGATTGCCTGGGAAAGGGAAATCCTAATTAACTCTCTCTGGTGGAGATCTCCCTCTGCCTCTCTCACACCGCTTGTGCCCGTATGAATCTTTCATCTCATCCTCCTTGCCTAGCCTCCGAGGACACGGCTACGCTCTCAAAGCCAACCAAAGGACAGACGGATACAAGGAAAGCAAAGGTCAAAAAATAAACAGTTTGGCTATGAATGACAGACCGTCTCGCGGGGATGGAGACAGACAGCAAACCAATCCCTGCAGGACTCAATCCAAAGCACAAGCAGGCAGCACAGAAGCAGAAGTGACATCAACTAGTGTCTGTTATGGAAAGGATATCGAGCAATCGATGGCTTCTATAGTCAATACTAGGGATATGATGTGGTTTGTTTGGGTCTTTATTTGCTGTATAATTAATAGCTTACTTTTGAGAGGACAACAGCATGAATTGATTTGTGCTCCAGCATGAGGCCTCTGGTATTCCCCTTTCATATTAAAAGTACCGTAGGGTTTTCTCACTTCTCATTGATTCAGACAAAGAAAGGCAAGTTTAAGTCAGAGCATTGTTATTGAACTTTAATTTATATTGCAAGCCAAGACTAGAGGGAAGCATTTTTTTTAATATTATTTATTTATTCAATATTAGAATTGTAATTTAAAGAGTAGGCTGTAACTGTCAATCGCATAAGGCATGGTTTTATTTACATCTTATAAGATTTACATTGACTTAACAAGTGGTGGATTTAATAACTGTCCCAGGCAGATTTATTGTCTGTAAGTGTTAAAGCTTCAACAGGTTATGATAGGAACTTTCAGGTATCTTAAAAAAGGCATAGGTCTCATGTGACAGAGTAGTTAAGGATCATGTGTGTGATTGCATTTCTCTCTGCAGCTGATCCCCCATATGACCGGCATAATCAGCTAATAATATTTTGGCACATTTATGACAGTGATTCACTGTTTTGCTTCACTTACACTGAAAATGGCATTTCTGGCAAATGAGCCTAACCTTGTCCTTTGCAGGTCACATTTTGGCCTTTGGCATTACTCATTAGACATCCATAGAAAAGCTTTGTTTTTTATCTGCAGATGACTCAGCTCCTGATATATTATGAGTTACTAACGTGTGGCATGATACAAGATGAATACATTTCAGTTTTTGTTATCTTCACCACCATCTTCCTGGGGAGTGTTCAGCCTAGTCCTTCCCTACAGTGCTGTGATTGGCTAGTACTAACCTTGACCATGATCTCATGCCCAGACCAAAGATGTCGCCTCATCCCAATATAGCAGAACATTCCCAGGAATAAGGAAAAAATAGATGGCAGAGACTTTGATTGAGATTCAACTCTTTGTTTCTGGGTGGAGAGTACCACTCCTGGTGGAGGTCTGAGCTCTATTTCATGCATTTTTCTAGTTTTATTCTGTCATTAAACAAAAAAAAAAAAAGTTTTTTGCTATATACCAACTGTGTGGTATGATCCTATGCAATGTATGTTTGAAAGGTTCTTTTAGGTTTGTTCTATAATGACTGATCTATATCAATGAGTGATGATTTATAAGATACAATCTAATGAATGGAGGATAAATTGGTCCGTTTCTTGAATATAAAAAGGAGCAGGTTTACTTCGAAGTTGGCCTTTCTTTGGTTTGTAAAAGTGAACCCTGGGATGACGTCAAACAAAGCTTGTTGTCTTCAGCTGTGGAAAACGATGAGAACCAGGAGGTTTGGGATGCGTTGGAAGCCCACAGAGGAGTTTTCTCTGGGGACGGATCATAAGCAGCCTCCTGCAGAGCTCAGAGATCAAAGCCAACCAATTATACCCAAACTTATACCTCTCTGTATTCACGCTCTGCTCTGCATTTACTATAACTACACTACTGCGACTGGCTGCTGGATCCAAGGTATTTTCTCTCTGCACTCTCAGTGTATGTGCACATGCTACAGAGGCTATATCTGTACATTTTCTTGGCAAATAAACAGTTTTGGATCCATTTTTCAAGGCAACAGCCAAATTAAGTGAGAGCAGAAATAAACATTTGTCTAAATAATAGCATGGGTTAAAATCATTGACCTGCATTTAATGTGGGCGTAAACACTAATCTTTTATTCATCTTCTTTGGTTTAACATTCTATTCATCTTATGAATTCTCCTAATTTTACTCATTTAGCAACACGCTAATTCTGGCCACATAAATCTAAACAGATCTTCACTCATGCCCAGCTGAGGCTTTTGACGAAACCAATCATGTATTAAATTGATGGAGCACTTCATTGCTCAGTATATTGAAGTGGGCCCTATCTATAAAGGTCAAGTGCTTCACTGAAATGTACTGAGGTGCCAAGAAGTCATCCATCAAACAAGACATGGATGTGGCATGCATGGTTAATGAAGGCAGAGCAGCCATTACATGTATCATCTGGGCTTTGTGTTGATGGATGGGAGCTGCGCAGATTCCTGTAAAAAGCATCACCCTTATTATTATCATTATAATAAGTACATTGGAGATTATTCCAAAGTCGACAAAGGTCTAGATTAAGAGTCTTATCTATACACAAGATTGGATTTACTTTCCTTATCTTCGTAGAATTCGGTAGGGTTAGCTGTATTGATCTGCGCCTGTTTTCATGGATTGGTTAAAACTGGACTGGTTCTGAAAATGTGCAGATATGAGTCATGATGAACGAGTCAATTTTTCAGTGCACATATTGCCTGATGCACATTAAGACTAAATAAACAGTAAAAACCCAGCAAATTACTGCCTAGCTTCTGGTCTAAGGTAGGACTTGATTGAATGAGATGCCGTCTGGAAGCAGAAAGAGTCTTCCACTGATGTTTATCGAGGAGGATATTGAAACGGGAATGGCTTCTGTATTATTTGATTTTCTGACTGAGCCACGTTTTCCCCCTCATGGTGAAATTGCATTTCCTGCAAGTGTGCATAGTTTATCGAAATCTTGCCTTTCAATTTGCGTCAATGTCCATTTTAAAT
>JAOWBC010000001.1:25730132-25741372 GCA_028566105.1 Hypoplectrus providencianus
ACTTACAATAAGCAATATGATAAGTCGCATTTACATCTGTAAAGTGTAGCTGAGGGCGCTTTACCGAACCATAAAATGAAACACAGACTACAGACAAGCTGATATACTGTATAATGTGTAACGAAATATCACAGTATCATTGCTGTCCTAGTATGTTTCTTATAATTTCTTTCTACCTCTGACCAGTTGTTGACAATGAAACTAATTGAAATTTTAACCAACAATTTACACATTTGATTTTGTTGTTATCCAAAGAAACTTGGTTACTAAAAAAACTATTCGACTGCGCTCGGACCCTAAATATTTCTTTTGCTATTGTTGGCCTAGTTTACCGCTGAATAGGCTTAAAGATTAGGGACTGAGTACGCTAAGAGAAACACCTTTTTTTTATCTGCCAACAGTGCAGAGTGCTGTTATGCTTGAGAAAACATACAGCTTTAATGCTTTTGGGGAAAAAAAGAGAATCCATCTTGACCAATAACAGGGCAATCTTTTTTTGTGGTTAGTCTTTAATTTGGGGGTTTCCAATTCTCTCTTGTCTGTATTAATTCGTCTTAGTGAAATACCAGCTCAAATGGGGAGATGCAGTTGTTTTGGCACTGTGCTTTACACTCCATCATGCTGGTACCGTTTAAATTAACTCGACTGTGGTATATCTGGTCTGCTGGTGGCTTTTAGATTAGAGAGTTGGACTGGTGAGAATGTTGCCAATTAGAATCCACAGACCAGCTGGACAAATGTGGTTAGAGAAAGCAAATGTTTCCCCTTTTCTCACATTATGTTTTCAAAGTGCCCATTGCTTTAAACCCATCTGCTTGTGTGTTTATGAGGTTTTAGTGTCAGTAAGGGAAGTCCGGATTTATTTATTTATTTTCAGCCCACAATCTTTTTTAGTACTGGGTTCTTGCCATAACAGTGTCTGAATAGATGCTTATTTACACAGCAACTGAAGATATGCAGCATAGATTCAACAAATACCTAAAGCATTGAAGTAACAGATGTTTCTTTCTAAATTAAAATCTTTTTTTTTCATAATCTTCATGATCCAATAACCACAGTGGACAAGATAAACGATTAAGTTTTTGAGTTTAAGTGATGATATGATCAGGTCATGAGGTTGGTCGGTACTCACCATGTGGAGTACTGGCACTTCTACATTTTACTCTTTGATGAACTTGTCAGAAGCTGCCAGTCTGCTTTTCTGTCCTCTCTATATCAGGGTCTCTGGGTGATTCATAACGGGCCTAATTAAACTGCAGTGCTCCACCTTTATTTGTGGAGAGGTCTGCTCCATTAAACTCAAACAGAGAGAGATGTCTGCTCCCAAGTGGCAGCCTCCAGAACCAAAAAATGGCAACTGGCAAATGGCTTTCTTATGTACCTAGGCCATAAAAATGAGTGTGATTACAGTCACATCATCCCTTAAATCCTCTTGAAGTACTGCAAAATTGTTGCATGTGAACAGAATTCTTAATATATAGCATACAACTGAGGAAAAAAGGGATCCAGTTTGTATTAAAAAAAAAAAAAAAAGTAATTCACTACCATTAAAATGTGTTTCTAGAAAATAGTTCTTGAATAAAAACATCAAATTATTATCTTTTTTTGTGGCTTATAAAATGCCATTCTGTGAAATGTAAAAAATAGAAAAATAAAATAGCTGAATTGTGAAAGAGATGGCTCATAATTATGTAACACAAAAAGCGCGAATGCACTGACCATGATAGGAGCTGAGACTGGTGCTGTCTTTAAATAACAGCAAAGAAGAGCATATCAGTCATTAGACTTAAATAAAATAAAATGTTCCAGCAAAAGGTAAAATGGTGTTTTAAGTAAAATGGGATTGAAATGCAGACTGGTAGTCTTCCCAGAGTTGTGCTGTTCCCATCGCTGCTGTAGTTTCTGCCCTCGCTAGGGAGTTCTGTTAAGAATCTGCAACTATGTTTCTTCTCATCCTCCTTTCCCCTCTTTAATCTCGACCTGAGTGTTTGGTTTTACAGTGAGTGAAGAGTGCCTTCTAAGCCTTGGTGAAGGAGAGACAAGGTTCTTTGAGTCCCAGCAGATCTGAGATGTTTCTGATGAGACCCCTTAACAAACTACACCCTTATTTGAAGCTCCACATGAAGTGAGATCCTGACGTCTGCAGGATACTGCAATATGCTTCTCAGTTAACTTTTTGTGAAAGTTTTCTGCATTCTCTTTGTGTGTTGATTATTATCCTCATTCAAGATGAATATGCATTTAAAATTAACAATAATCTGATCTTGATTGCATTAGAATAATCTTTAAATATGTCATTACATATGGTATAATTCCTTTGGAATTTAATTTCTACTAACCAGAAGCACCTGTTCAGTGTGTTTTGAGCAGTCCAATCATGAACATTTGATTAAGCACGGATACTGAATGAAGCATCTCCCAGTTGGACATCCTTCCTACCTAGTGGCTTATTGCTTTCCTTTAAAAAGAGAGCAGATCTTACATTAATGAGGCCTGTATACCCAGAATGCTTGAGGCCAACATTGACTTTTAGCTGTTTACTTGATCGTCTTCCTCTGAAAAAGCTGTCAGGCTGGACAAGACTTTATGATGTCATTAAACCTTAGCATCAGGCGAGGCAGTTAATGAAAATACTACAGGGCTAACAGCAGTGGAAGGGTGAGGCCTTGTTTATTTGGTTCCAAGATCTACAAAGTTTTTTTTTTTTTTTTTTAGATTTAAAATTGATAGGGAGAAAAAAATACATTGAGGTATGTATTTGGCCCATGGCTAAATCCGTCCATAGAATCAACACTGACGGTAGCTTGTTGCGCCAACCTCAGCACATAGTGCTAATGGTGCTAAAAGTTTACCAGGATATGATCTCATAATTAAACACTAATTTCATGGTCCTAATTTTCTGTTTGGTGAAAATGAAACAATACTGAGGGCTACTTTATTAATTAAAGGTGTAAATAATAAAGTGGCAGTGTGGTCTTCTGCTGCTGTAGCCCAAGGTTGGACGTCTTGTGTGTTCAGAGATCTTCTGCATACCTTGGTGGCAACAAGTGGTTATTTAAAGCATGGATTGGGATTCGTGAGCTTTTTATTGCCCTTTTCATGTACAATAGTCTAGAGATGAGTGCATATTGTAGCACTTCTGTGTACTTTTCTCAGTTATTCTATAAATAACATGCCATGTGCAAAAGCTCAGCAACAGTAATCAAGGGAGGTGGGACCTAGCAAAGGGTCATTTGAGGTCATTTATGTGACTTACATACCTGCCATAGAATAGGTCAAAGCTCTGAGGAAAAGTGGCTTCACTAACAAATCGATTATTTTGATGTTGTTCTGAAGCAGGGGCATGTATCTGCAAAAATAATAGGATTCAGCAGAGCAAAAAGATTAAATTAGACAAAACTTACCTGAACAGAACAGAAAAGGAATACAATGAATAATGTTAAAACTACTGCTTCAGGTTTTCATACAGTGATATGCTTTATAATGAACAAAAAGTTACCTAACTCAGTAACAAACCCAAAGCTGATCATAAATCCAGTTATATCCAAAAGTAGGACACCTTAATAAATGTCCCCCAGAACAAAGACAATACTGTTCACACACATTGTGTTGTTGTGAAGTCATTAAGGACAGGAGTTCACAGAACTCCTCTTCATGTTTAAGCTTTGGTTCTTTTTTTCCTCTTTAACAAGTACCAGAACTGGGAAAGGAAAAGAAAAGTAGCCAAGTATCCCGGGAACTAGGTCCATAATGAGTCATATCCCATCCCACAATTCATGTCAAATGTTCAGTGTCAATGCAAGAGGCAGTGCCCCTTACTCAGCAAGACAGAAAGTAAAGAAGTGAAGGTTGTGGTGGTGATTGGGCATATTGCATGTTATCATAGTTACATACCTAAACCATGCTTTATTTGGCCTACCATACCATATTCTCTATGTTTGGAGTAGAGAGCTAGAATCTAGAGTTTTGCAGAGTCATCCTGTATCAATATTGTTTTCAATGAGGTTGGAAAAACACAAAAACAATCTCACCATGATAGTCTTATTTTCCTATACAGCTGTTATACTACTTTTGAAACATGTCAGATTCAAATTGAGAATGATAAATTGAAGGGAACAAAGGGGCTCAATAACTGTGTAATTTCCTCAGGCAGTTTTTGATTTCCTCTGACAGTCATGAATATCCAATGAATAGTATAACTCTACATTTAAAAAAATAATGTGTTGGCCTGAAAATTCTGATTCTGACCAAACCAGAATGTGTTTCTGCCTATATGCCTCATGCCCAATGCATGCTGGGATATACATCTGACTGCTGCCATCTAGCACAGGGAAGAACCTGGATTTCAGTAACCAAACTAGAATGGCAGTCAGAGAGTACAGACCTCTGCCAATGCCAATGGTACATGGTGCACTTTGGATGTTCCCATTCCCAGAGTTGGGAAGTTGTTCTACTGATTTGTGCACTTTAAGTTGAAATGTAAATCCAACGTGGATGCTATGAAGTATAGGTCTATATGTATTTCTGAAAACATGCCAAAATTAGCAAAAATGTGATAGCTGTTTCAAGTATTTGTGTACAATACAAAAGTACCAATTATTCTTACACCATATGAATGGAGCACAAATCCCATCTTGCAGTGTTAACAAAGAAAAGTAATCTTTGTATCCACCCTGAGACTCAGATGGGCTCCAAAATGTAATGTGTTCCTCCTTGGCCCATGCTACAACCTTCAAGTTTGTTCGCCAGTAGTTTTAAGTTTGTTCCCTACAATCTTGTTAACAGACAGAGACGCAAGCTGAACCAAAAACATGACCTCTTTAGCTGATCCAGTTCAATTTAGGAATGAGAAAGGAACAGCACCTCACATCAGTAGGTCTATCTATCTTTGGGTGGATATTCCACTCACTGTTGATTAGAATACTGTTTGCATCTCAGTCTTAATTATTAAATGTCACCTCCAGTGGGGAGCAGATTTCCTGCTGTAGCTGTGTCCATACCTGGATTTAATTTCGGCAAACAGGGTAAATCAATGGTATCTCAGTCAGAGGTATCGGAATACGCTTCCCCTGCACAGCCCAAACTTTGGATTTAATAAGACGGATGCTTCTAAACATACAAATTTAACACTGAAACTCTTCTTAGCTTTGGAAAATAAATCTTGAAAATCAGCTTTGATGTCACTGTGAAAACACGGCATTCGCCAATGCTCAGACACCATGTCATTGAGAACATGTTTTCCTGGCTGATCTGTTAGCGTCCAATCCCTCAGGCCTCTTCTGATGTCCCTCTGACACTATCTGCTATACTGCAGTCAGACAAGGAGACTACATGACTAGGAAATCAACCAGGAGACACTATTTTTTCTTGCTGATAACATCTCCCTCCTGCTTTGCTAGCCGCCATAGCATTCAGCGGCTGCTATTCAGAACTCCATCCTATTCATTCACAACCCACAGCGGATAAGAGACAGACAGAGTATGTGCCACATGCATGTGAAAGCAGCTGAATGTGAGACTCTTCTGATAATCCGCTCAAAACTGTGGGGGATAGGCTGTGTTCAGTAATACTGTAGTAGGTAATGCTACTCTGTATGGGCAGGAGTGGATAAAGGTAGACGGCTAAGACACGTGGCGGCATTATAACGAAGATAAAAAGACACTTTCACTGTCTGCACATTTATTATTAAAAATCCAGTGAAAAAATGGTTTGGACAAAAATTTCTACCTGGAGAATATTAATGTTGCTACTTTAGCTAGCTAGCTAGCTTATTTTGCTAATGTTAGCTTCATGAGTTTGAACAACCAACAACGTTGAGTCGGTTTTGGACGTGTGCATAGTGGCCTTTGAATATAAATGGTTTGCTTACGGCTAAATTTCTGTGGGTGACAATAGTTTAAAACTCAAGAAAAGAAAGATGACGTGGCTTTGGGAAGACTGTGTTTTCTTATTCTTTTGTACAATGCCTTGTCAACAGCAACAGTAGAAAAACTATTCAGATCCTACATCCAAAACTTACTGAATTAAAAGTACAAAAAACAAGCATCAAAATCTACTTAATTTATCAAAATTAGAAGTACTTATGCAGAATGGCTCCACTCAGATTGCTGTATTCCAGCTATATTTTTAGACTTTTATTATTATAGACAGATTTATGTAGGCTGTTTTTAACTGTAGTGAAAGCTGGAGTGATTTTGACTAATAAATATGCTTTTATATGGTTTAAGTTACAATAACAAATAATAATCTAAATCCATTGTGTTTTTAATGTTAAATCTTGACCTGAAAAATAACTAAAGCTGACAGCTCAATGTGATTTGGTTCATGTAATTTGTTGCTTTCCAAACTAACACACTTGGCTCTCTGTTAACTGTGTTTCATAATTTTGAGGACTCCCAGAAGACACGGCACAGGTCTTTGGCCTTGCCGTCTGACATAGGATGAGGTTTTTGACAAGCAGCACGAGCCTCTGAAGGCTGCCAGAGCCCCGAGAGCCTTTCAGTTGAAAGCAACAGCTTTTTTCCCTTTCCAGATTATTTCCAAATTTAAGAAGGTATTGTTGCTTGTTCCCGACAATGCTGAGAGCTCAGCATGTCTTTACCACTCGGAGAGCCAAGTCCTAGAAGTTAAAAATATTTTAACTTTTAGAAAAGGGGTGCTACAAACAGGATTTCAGTAATCGCAGAGCCACAGCAGGAGCCGCATCCAGAGTTTTCTGCAAGCATGTCTTAACCATGGCTCGACATTTGAATAAAAACAAAAAACAAAAAAAAAACAAAACACACACATCTTGATGGATGCAGCTTGGCTCCTTTTTTTAGGCTCCCTGACCCTGTCACTCCCCTCTCTGCAGACCCTCCCTTTCAAACACATGTAAACTGCCTATCTCATCTCTCACCAACACTCATCCCTTTGTACATCAGCATGTTTATTCATGATGTGACTCTCACTGTAGCACATCAAGAGGTTGCTGGAGGAAGAGTGGCAGGGTGCTGTGAATTTCCACGCTGACAACATGTCAAAGGCAGTCAGACACAAAGGAATAAAAATTGCCCAGATTCAATTGCAGCACAACGCTTGGGATCGGGATATGAAATGAACACTCAAGGCATTATACTTGATATGTGCAGAGGCGGAACATACAAATCACCTTTTCCAGGTGACGGCTGGAGCGCTGCACATTTCAGAGAAATAAACACGCTCTGTTTTCCATTGCTGATTCACAGAGACAAGCCAACATAAAAAGACAAGGCAGATCAAAGATGTGCGGAGCAACAATGTCACATCCTGTAGACTAATATGGCAAACCCTGGGACTCCAGTGCCTCTGGCAGTGCATGCTATCTGTAGCTTTAAGCTCTGAAATCTTGCCTTAATTTGCCAAGGAGGGCAGAGCAGAGCACGGAACATACAGGGAAGGAAGACGCATGACTCACAGTGGGTTTCCTCCACGTTGGGCCTGTGTTTGAACATGAAGAGCGGAGGAAATATCTCTACCTCTCCAACGCTAATGGGGCCTAAAGTTCGACATGCTGAATAAGTAATATGTGGAAAGTAACGCTACCGTGGCCAGGGAGAGTCTTCTAAGCCTCTATACATTATTCAGTCCAGAAGGTAAAAAGAGGCTTTTTTTCTGCTGCAGAAGGTGCTGTCAGGTTCGTGCATATTTTCCCATTCAGCTAACTTAGGCAGTGGCAGAACACAGTCTTCTCTTTCTTAACAAAGGGAAAGTTGGATTGTAAAATTCAATCGCTAAAAGAAGGGGGCAGTTGAGGATATAAGATAAAGAATCTGGCCATGTGTGTATGTGTGTCTGTGTGTGAGGGGCTGGGGTTGGCTCTCTTATTCTGATGTACTGCTACTGTATTGCTACTGAAAGCTTTACTATAATGTCACAGCTAAGTCTGAGAGTCAGTGGGGAAAAGAGAACTTTATAGTTAATGCAAAATCGTATTATCCTATTGACACAGACATATGTGCACACACAGAATGAATGTGGGTAAGATGCTGGAGTTACTGAGCTGTGAGGCTATTTAAATTTAGAGCATGTCTAATCTGTATATCACCCAAACTATGAACCAGCGCCTTCACAGCCATACAGAGTGGGCAGCTTTCCTTTGCCCAAACACATACACACTCACACACACATGCACAGCAGAATATCTAGCAAACGCCTTTGAGCTGCCTGAGAAATGATTTGTTGAAAACCCTACTGTTAATGGACTATAGATCTTTAAAATATTTGCACTAACGGGCAACGTTGCTCCACTCCAAAGAGGCTGAAGAAAAAGAAGAAAAGTCTTCAAACATCATCATCATTCACAGCCCTAAAGTTAATTGGGTCTTAATCCTCCCATCACACATCCATAATCCCAGATCAAAATGTCTTTATAGGTTGAAGGCCTTGACTCCTGCACAGCAAAAAAGTTGAGTGGACATTAAGGCCAGTGTAATTAGACTCCAAACTTAAAGGTCTGGCGCAGGTACATATATTAGATGGCCAAAATAAAGAGGAAAGTCTCTTCCCATGACCCTGCATGTCAATGCTGTACGGTCTGTGGGCTACAGGAGTGATATTTAATCTTGCAAATGTCCCGCTCTGAAGTCTCATATGCAGAGCAAACTCACCTCTTCAGTCATCACCGGACAGCATCCTTAACACCCTTTATTCTCCTGCCCCCCCATGACCCGACTCAAAGACACATGCTATCCCAACTTTTGAGTATTTTTAAAATAAAATGTGTTCAGTGTTGCTAGGGGGATTTAGTGTGAGGCTTCCACTTCATGTCATTCACAGCGTGTGAGCAGCCAGTCAGCAAGTTTACAGCTGAGTAAATTCACCACTTTGTTGCAAAAATTACAATTTGAATGGAGGTGCACTGGTGCGGAAATTGTAGCAGTAACAAGGATAACAGAGTGGGTCACAGAGTTTATCTGTCTGTCTGTGTGTGTGTATCGGAAACGTCAGTTTTTTAAATTCAATGAATCATGATCCCTGCAAATGTTTACCCCATCATCCTAAATTTATTTCAAACATTTTCAGCGCTAAGACTAAAAAGACGATCGCTGTGCCACTGTGGTATTTTGGCACAATATGATCTACATTTAGCATGCTAATCAGGGTTCAGTCAACATAGTGGCAGAACACTTGCTGCTCACACAAGCATCAGTAAGTGCCAAATGCTTAATTAACTAGATCTGCTAATAGGGGTACCAGAAAAAAAAATAAATAAACAAGAACTGCCAAATAGTTTAATTTTAGCATTTTTGCTCTGGCTTTTACTCTCAACAAGAATAGTATAATGCCGTCTGATCCAATTTCACAAAGCCATTTTACTATTTTAGTATGTTTTTCAGTGCACAGCATCTTAATTAGCCTGCTTACCCCAAAACAACAGTTGTTTATCTCTGAAAATGGTCACCTTTGCTTGCAGTCATTTAGTTACCAAACACCTCAGTGTAACACAGCTGGCAGTTTCCATGGTATATATATATATGTAACTAACCAGATAACATGGATCTTACACAGCTATACATTGACTCCTGGTTTTGTTTCATTTACTGAAGAAACTAAATCCAAACTATCATAAAGGGAAGGGTGGTTTGCTTCAAAATGTGTTCACATTATGTGTTGATGCAATAAATATGAACAGTTCCCCTAAAGGCATAAATAAAAGACATTAAAGGTGTCCTTTGGAGTTGCGAGTAATGTTTACTTTCAGTATTTCTCACTGAGACACACTGTGTGCGATCAAAGTGTTCACTGTATTTCCTTCCTCATTAAACATTTGCCAGCTGATTTCTTTCTTGAATAATTCAATTTCTCCATCATTTATATCATTTATTTCTCTACTGAGCAGTCTTCTTTGCTGGAATACTACCAAGTTTGTTGCTACATTGACACGTATATGTATATATTGCTAGCTCTCTGGTGGCTGATCATGCTGTTTGATTGTTGAAATGTTTAAAAGGTTTGGTTTGAAGTAATTATTTAATGTTATATAATTAGGGGGTGCAACCTCCCAGGTCTGGCGGTCGTTGGGGTTCAGACTCGATACCGGGGCTCTACTCTTTGTTGCTGCTTATCTTAAAATTATGTCATCCGGGCAAGATGGCAGCTGCTGTATCAGGGATATTTGGGCTTCATTTTTGTATAGTTGAGAAGTTTAAAAACAAGTCATCCAACATTTTTAGTATACATTTATGTATATTTTGATAAAAACAAAGCTGCATTTAGAAGGAAAAACAGACAAAATATTAAAAAAATCTAGTATGATTAAAGCTCTCTACATTTCCCATAATGCAACCAATGACATTATTTTTATTTGACCCGCTAGCTGGTACATTTCCTTGATCTTTACATGCCAGACCTCAAGCTTTTTGTTAAAACTTCCTGGTTTCTGAGCTCATGGAGATAACCTTGATGACATCATCAAGGTTATTTCTTTTAGAAATTATGAAGAAAAGAAAAGACAGCTGAGATTATGAATTACCTGTGGACAAAACTGTGGTTTCCATTCTCCCCTCACTAGAATTCTTTTTCTGACTTCTAATGAATATGCTGGGAACATGGAGTACACATTTTATCTTTTATTGAAACACTTGTTGAAACATTGTTTTGAAACTATATTTTTGCTGCAGTTTAATTCATCCTCATGTAGAAAGACAGAGTGTACCATGTTGTCCATACTTATCAGGACTCAACATCCCCGTCTGAAATGCCATTTTCTCAGAGTTGCTATGGCAACAGCTTGTGTAACTTCCACTGTGGGACTTGTGCGTACCAGAGAATATTAATTCAGTTTTGTAAGTTAACATGCATGTTGTCAGCTGGAGGAAAACGTATTTGGTTCATGATGTGGGTTAATTACCAGACATATGGCTGCACTATGGAGAAAAACAAAGCTGATAGTCTCCATGGAAATGTCTGACATGCAGCACAACAAGCCTATCACAGGTATGGGTGAGAGATGCAGACAGGCCTCCATGCATGTCTGCACTGTATGATAACAGTGAAACAACAAGCCAGGATTCAGTTTTCACAAACACCTCTTATATGTTTCTGTACAGGAACTTAACTGAATAATTGAAATGACAAAATATTTTTTTCTTCTGGGCCCCACGGTGGCGCAGTGGTTAGCACTCATGCCTTACAGCAAGAGTACTTGGTGCCGAGGGTCGCGAGTTCGAATCCCGGGCGGCCGGGCACTTCTGTATGGAGTTTGCAGGTTCTCCCCGTGG
>JAOWBC010000001.1:25742864-25757018 GCA_028566105.1 Hypoplectrus providencianus
GCCCTGCGATAGGCTGGCCACCTGTCCTGGGTGTACCCCGCCTCTGGCCCAGAGCCGGCTGAGATAGGCACAGCCTCTCCATGACCCGGGATTACCTGGATGAAGCGGTTCGGAAAATGAATGAATGAATGAATTTCTTCTTCTGTCTTTTTTTTTTTTTCATGCCTCCGCCTTAAAGCATGGGTAAAAGGATTCTGGTTTGTGTTCCAGCTTGCTGTGATTTGTTTTGGGCTGGTGTGAACTCAGTTATGTATTCGGGTAAAGACCAAAACGACTCCGCCACGATCCCTGGGTGGAGTTTGCCTTTGTCTTTCCAAATGAACTGAATGGAGTGGTTTGATTGACACATCTGACCACAAAGTTCAGTTATGTTGGTAGGGATGCATTTTTTTATTTTTATTTATTTATTTTTAAGACGCTTTAATCCAAAGCAACATGCATCTGAAAGTTAATACAACACAAACAAAAGTGAAGTCAGAAGACAACACATGAGTAAATGCCATGAGATACGTTTTTTGGCTGTTTTTTCATCTGTGGAGATAATATTTTCAGAGTGACACATGGACACCAGCTGTAGTCCTGTGGATTTCCTCTTTGGGCGTGTAGGTATAGGAGTTGGAGCATGGATTGTGCGACACTGTGTTTTTCTAATTCTGATTTTATCAATGGATGATTTTGCTGGGAAGCTTTTACAGAAAGTAATTAATAAACAGAAGTAACCTCACAAGATAACCTTTACTGCAGATCTACCTTGTACAGTGTCACATGACATAGCTGGTTGTTTGCTTGATGCGAGGGTTAAATTGTAGATCCGTTTTACTGAGTTTTCCTTGTGGCATTGCTCCCTCTGAAAAGCTACTGTAGGAGCATTTGATGTAATATGAATTAGGATACACTCTGTTATTGTTGGGTTAAAAGTCCCAGCCAGCCTTCATGATTCCCACGCCACGTCCCTGCAGCAATGCTCTGATGACCCTTTGACTGACAGGCTGGTGAATGAGGGGCAGTACCTTGGAGCCTTCGAAGCCAGGGATTGGATACAGGCACCCTGTGTGCATCCTAATAAGACACTGCCTTGCAGAGGAATTGGACTCACAGCAGTCCAAGGTTAATCTAGATGTCAACACCTGCTGAGTGTGCAGCGGATTGCTGTGGGGTGACATCCCCCATCTTACCCTCCGCTGTGGAAACTTAATGCGGCAGCTGATTTCATCCTCCCTCCAGAAGGAAGTGTAGAGGTTGGTATTTCAGTGCTTCCGTGCATGACGGGTCCTCCTGGCGCTTTGGCTGCTGACCTGCTTACTTGCTTGCTTGATTGCTTCCTATCCACTCTGGCCACACTCCCAACCTCCTCTATGACATTCTCAAGCACTTGAAGCGTTCATCTTTTAGCATGGTGTAAACAGATGTAGGGGGGACAGCAACAGTAACACCACCTGTAGTTCATTCTTTACATTTTCAGGTGAAAACATATACCATGTAGTGGCAGTTGTAATTAAATTTGGACACTATTGGCAAGAATTTTTTTTCTCCAAACTGTGGCCCAGCTGGCACACACAAACTGAAGTCCAGGAAATGAACTGAAAATTACAGCTAGATTTAAGGAAACGCATCTTAATTGCTGCCTTTTTGCAGAGTCTAAATGTATATAGTTTTAAAATACACTCTCTATGGTATGGGAGTAATTGTGAAATAACTCCTCTCTGTATATGTTGCTTTCTGCCTGCCCAGACCACTGGTTTTACCTTTTTTAAGCCTAACCTTCGTTTAATTTCATTGGAATAATAATTCACCCTACATTTTGCATTGAGTAATATATATCCAAAATGTAATTTCAAAGCTGAATAATTCCTTTATTATTACCAGCAGTTAATGTGCAGCAGTAGATATGCTTTTAATATTGTACACTCAGTAGTTTGTCAGAGGTGCAGAGGCTTTCAGGAGATGCAAAAACAGCCAAAGCTGTAGCAATGAGCATCACCCACTTGACCCTGAACAATTACTTTGACCAAACGCCGTATTTAGAAGGCACCTGAAGCCACGAAATCTCATTTCAGTGGTAATTGTCACACATTCCCCAACAGTGGACTCACTTAACCCCCTGAAACCTTCTGAATCTCACCCCCTCTCTCCTGTCACACTCTCCTGTCTAATCCTCCCAGCACACTACCTCTTTTGCATTTTGTCAAAATTCATTTATTTTCTCCGCAGATCAACCTAATTAGAAGGAAGGCTTGTGGTGAAAATACGTCTTTATTGCTGTCATCATCAATATCACACTCCTTATCTGGGTCACTGCGCACTGATTGGCTGCATGGCAAATGGAGTGGAAATTTTCCATTTTGTTAGAAGCCTTTCATGTTTCAAACGCACGCCCACTGGGGAAACAATGTGCATATTGGAGGGTGTAAACAGTTAACAGGTCTCCTTTTCCCACAAACACCTTGTTGTGGAGAGAAAAGAAGGAGATGCAGAAATAGAAAATAGGCAAGATAAAGGTTAGCCCGTCTTCTGGGGACTGAAGGCTCGATTCAATCACACTTGATAAGAAAGCCTTGGGGATTAGTCAAAGGCATTCTCCCTGGGTGGTGAGAAGGCTGCTCTGGGTTCAGGTACTCAGCAGAAACACTGTTTATAGTGCGATAGCACCGGAGACTGCTTTGAGGCAGAACAGAAGATTATGATTTCTCAACTTATCAAACGGAAGGAAGCATTTTGATCAAATAGCAGTGGGCAATTTTGCATTCAAGGTCAGTACATTTGCTTGCCTGTCTGTGGGTAAGAAAACAGCAAGGTATTGGATTATATAATGAGCCTCAGAGAAGCTTTTCCTTTTGTTTGTACAACCTCTTCCTCACAAATGAGCTTGCCTACTCATCTTGGCACCAAAGAGCAGATGCACAGAACCCTCAGCCCTTATTTTCTCTCCTTGTGTTTTCTATGACGCCTATAAAATGAAATAAATAAAAAAAAAACTTCCATAATGCGAATCCAAGGCTGACACAGCTGAATACAGTTCAGGATTATTTTTGACAGAATGAGACAGACCATCTTCAGTTTGGAGAGTGAATCATTTCCTTGTAGTCATTTTGCTTTTGAAAGACACAGATGAGAGTGAGTCAGACAGAAATACTTGAAGGTGAATACACTTTTAAAAGCAATTTCGAAATAACGCTTTTCTGTATATGTTTGGATTTTCGCTCGAATGGCTCGGCGGTGTTGCAGCACTTGACGCTGACAAACAGCGCTGCAACACTGAGAAGCAATCTGCCTGAAAAACAACACAATATATTCACTTTAAATACACACTCAGCAGGAGCTTTCATGTCACATGCATGGGCGACTGTTCACTGCAGCAGTCAGCTGGTGTGTGTGTGACAAGAAGCACCACCCTTAGTTCAACAATTTAATTCTGTTTGCCAAGTAGAAAATCAGCAGCAATTGCAGATTGATCAAAGATTAACTGCCAATTTTAGAATATTGGTAATCTTAATCTATCAAATGTCCCAAGGGAACACATTTTGCTGTTTGGCTGAGTGTGTGTATATGTTCTGCATCAGTCATTTTAGGTCTGACACTCCAACAAATGGAAATCACATTGTGGGGTGAGTAGGGTTGCTGTTGGCTGCATCTTTGTTTATTTGGCACCTTGGCACCGTGAAAGTATACTAAACTACCTATTGTTTTACCAGGTTTGAAGAGTAACCTTGGATTTATAATCAACTGTCTTTAAATGACACTGATACATAGGGGGAAAAAAATAAATAAATCTTAACATTCAGAGTCAAAAGAAGCTTTTTTAATGAGTGTTAAGATGATTTATGGGCATGTATTTGTTTTATGATTTCCTTAAGAGTGAATCCAGAAATATATGTATCATATCAATTTGACCTATTATGTTATACCCCGAGAAGAGCAAGAACAACAGACTTTTCAGCACTTTTGCCTCTTTCTATTGTGTGTTCCTTCTTAGTCTTGGTTGTGTCTTTTAGTGGCGATGTAGGCGAAGGACAGATGGTTTCAGTAATCCATTCCTGCGTGTGACAAACACCGGTTGGGATGCAGTCTTTGGTAACCTAATGATGTAACTATAGGCTTTGGCTAGCAGCAGATAGCACCAGGTGGTACCCAACCATTACTGGGTGTTTCAACCCCTAACCATGACACTCTCCAATCGTTGTTCCAGCAGTGGTGGCCAAGTCACTGCCCATCCAGCTTCCCTCCACTCACCTACTTCAAATCTAGCAAATGGCTTGTTCTGCAAGCCACTTGCACTAGCTTGTCTCTTGCTCCTTTTGTCAAGGCCCAGAGCTGACAACAACCGGCATGCTGATTTGGCTGGGGAGCCTCTGCAGTCGATCTCCACAGGGAACAACCATGTCTGCCATCCTTTGAGCCAAGGGCTTGTACTTCAAGCTCTCTTCCTATGACACTGTAGTGCCAATCAGACAGAGTATGATTTTGTGCCAATTGTTTTAAAGTACCTTATTTGCTTCTATGAGCTGTGTGCAGTGGCAACAGCTGTAGCTCTAAATGCTGACCATGTTGATAAGCGGCTAAATCAGCAGGCAAGACTACAATAAGTACTTCCTGTTGCTTTTAAAACACCGACGTGCACCTGTCCCTTTCAGCACATGCAGGATCTCTCCTTCATGCCACCCCCTTCTGAGCAATGCCTCCGTTTTAAAAACCACTCCTCCTTGCCGACTGCCAGCCAACAGGATGATAGAGTTACATGAGCATTACAGAATATAACACGGAGTAGATCGGCGTCCTCATTTATAACAGCAGTAATTCTTCACAGTGAAATTAGAGCAGTCTCAGACATGTTTGTCACGCAACATAGTGAGTGTAACTGTCTGTGAGAATGACAGGAAACACAGTGTTGCAAGGAGTTTGTCGACAATATGCTCAGACCTCATATCACTTATCTATTGAGATCCAGTCTTCTTACAGGCACACAAGTGGATCTGTCTTACAAAAAATATTGTAAATGACCAGAAGATATTGTGAGATGATGACTAATTATCATACAGTTCAGCTTGTTTTGTAACTTGTAGGTACCAGTACATTAGGAAGATACACACACACACCTCATCAACAGGCCATTTTATTTGAGTGTTCTGCTGATTGGAAAGTCTCCAGCAGTTTGCTGCCTGAGTGTTCTTATAACTTCCCAAAGAATCTCTTCTTGAAACCACATTAACCTTCAACAGTAATGAAACCCACACAGAAAAACTAATCAGTCTCTTTGATGGATTATATTACTCGAGCTATTTGAAAAAATCGTCATTCTAAAATAAATGGAAGCCAATGGCTATAATCGTATGATGCACTTTGGATAATCGTCAGTAGCAGCATCAAATATACACGATCTGTATTCAATGGCATAAAATGTGCTTGAACAGGAGAGGGCAACGTTTTTTTTTTTGTTTGTTTTTTTTCCAGAGGGTCAGACTGAATTATATAATGTAAGCTCAGAGCCATGCACTGGACTTGAATTGAGACATGAAACACAGTGCTTCGATGGTTTCCAGCCCTGGGCCAGAAGTGGACCAGCATCAATATGGTCCTTAAATTAATCCAATGTTTTTTTAAATGTTCACATAGCTAGCATAAAAGGTTGGTTTAGTCAATGAAAATAGCCAGAAAACACAATACTGGGGTTTGATGCAACTTTAAATCAATACAAGTATTGTTCATTAAACACAGTAACCCATGATGACATTTTTTTTGTTGATAATAAAAAATGAAGTTTCTAAGTATTAAGACCCAGAATTTAGTACTGAGAGTAGTTCAGCACAGCCTCTTTGGCATCAATAATAGCATCAAGTCCTCTAGGGTACACACCGGAATTTAGTTTGTATCTACATGTCTACCTGGCACATTCTCTCAAGTTCAGTCAGATGGGACAGGAAGTATCTGTGAACTGCCCTCCTCAGGTCCCTCCACAGATGATCCATGGGGTTTAAGTCTGGGCTCTGGCTGGGACACTCAAGGAGAGTCAGAGACTTGTCCCAAAGCATTGTATCCGCTGTGCTATTTTGGACACTTCCAAGCTGAAAGATGAACTGTTGACCCAGTCTGAGGTCATGTGCGCTCTGGAGGAAGTTTGAATCAAGGACCTCTCTGTATTTGGCTGCATTCATCCTCCCCTAAATCTGGACATGTCTTACTGTCCCTGTCACTGAGGAGAACCCCCACAGCGGGATGTTGCCCCACCATGCCTCACTGTAGGGATGGTTTTAGCCAGTTGATGAGGAGTGTGTGGAGTTCACCAGACATAGTGCTTGGAGTTCTGCCTAATGAGTTCACGTTTTGTCTCATCAGACCAGAGAATCTTTTTTTCTTGTACTTTCAGAGTCCTTTAAATGTTGTTTGGCAAACTCAAAGTGGGCTGTAGAAACCTTTTACTCAAGAGTGGTTTCTGTCTAGCCACGGTACCATAAAGGCCTGATGGATGGAGTACTGCTAAGGTGGTCAGTCTTCCTGTAGTCCTCCCATCTCTGTGGAGGCCTTCTGAGGCTTTCTTGGTCACCTACCTGAACAAGACTCTCCTTGCCCTGTATTCAGTTTGACCAGATGGCTCACTCTAAGAAGAGTCTTGGGGCTCCAAAAGTCTACCATTTCATAAATACTGAAGCCGCTGTATCCCTCAGATGAACTCAAGACTTTAGAAATGGTATTATAGCCTTTCCCTGATGCATGCCTTCCACAGTTCTATCACAAAGGTCTACATAAACAAGTTCTTGAAATACCTCATTTGGTACTTGCAACACGAATGCAAGTTTAAATGTCATGCAAAATAGAAGTTGAAAAAAAACAAAAAAACTGTTGTTGTTGATGTTTGTTGTTCAACCACAGCAATTTCCAACTTCTTCTTCATATGATGTTATAGTTTTGCTGAATTTATTCCTGACCTGGTGAATATGTATATATTTTTGTTACTAATGCGGTAAAAGAACAGATCATTTAGATTAAATGGGGTTTATTTCCTTATTTAACATGTAATATTTAAAAAACAAGGTTAGGTTTTATAAGTAACTAAATGGACCGCTACAGTAACAAGCTTTCACAGTAGCAGTGCGTGTACAGTTTTAGTTCAAATTTTCGGCAATGACGTGTTTACATTTAGTCTAGCCTGTGTATATTTCCCAGCTGATGTGACAGGCTGCACTTAGAGCACACCGGAGTTGAAACTGGACACCTGAGACACTCCGGACTAAACCGCAAATATGAGCATGCACACTCTCACAGAGAAACCTAAACACACAAAACACAGTGTAATTGTAAATCAATAAACAATTAAGGTACCACCATCATAACACACTGCTTACTGACCTCAAATCCCTCGGCGCTGACTGTGTCTCCACTTTCCTGTTTGTAAGAGGGCAAGTAAAACCAATGGCTGGAATGGCTGTCATCTAATATGTGGACACTCGCCAACAAAGCCTCAGAGAAAGCTGAAATGTCTGTGTTTCTTTTTCTGCTTCGTCAGCCTGTGAAGTCGTTTATATTTACTGTGATGGATTATATATCTCAGGCTATTTGAAAAAAAAAAAAAAACCTAGACACAACACATGATCATGCAGTATAGTCATACCTATAGGCATGAGGTAAGGAGGACTTGTGATTTTAATGCACTGTCTCTGGTTTGGTTCCAGCCAGGGACTTACGCTGCTCTCTCCTTCTCTTCATTTCCTGTCAGGCTTCATACCCTCAGCTGGCCTTTATAGGCTTTTTTATTGTTATTAACAAGGATTATCAAATAACATGTTCTCCTATTCTCCTCTAGAATGACAAGGTATGCACCTCTGAATTAGGAACTAATTTGTGGTTGTTCCAAAGCTTTTTTTTTTTGTTCAGACCTGTCTCCAGATCTGTATTTGGGTATGGGTTATACCAAAGTCATGTTACAGCTGGCAAATAATGTATTTCACCGTAAGTGTGCCTTCAATGAAGCTAGTTGATTTTAATTAATAATTATTATTATTCTGTTTATTTTCACATCCTCATTATGACCTTTTCATAATTTCAAGATACATAATGGCTGATGCACAGCCCTTTTTTTGTATTTTGTGTTTGTATTTTTCTCCCATTTATTAGCAAGTAACTTCAGAGAAAAAAATATCTGTTACTGTGTGCTTTGCTGAATAAAATTCGGATTCAGGTTTATCCACTGGTTATTTTACTTAATTAGACATGGTCTAATCTCTCTCTTTAAAGGATGAATTTATTTGGTGTTCGATTAGAGTGCGAGTCTTCTGGCGGGTTTAGAAGTGAGGAGCTGCTGTTGTTATTTTTACCCCCTTTGAGAAGCAGGTATTATTTTTTTGTCCAGCCACTATGTTGGTGAGACAGAAAGGCTTAACACTTTTTTACCTTTGGCAATAAAAAAATAATATATTGTTTAAGAGGTTATCAGTTAAACCTTCACTGTAGCACTGTAACCTCATCTGACAATGCACAAGGCTGGCCAATCAAAGATAGACATTTTGGTTAGGGTTAGCAAGTAGTGAAACACAGAATCAAATAAAACAAAATCATGAAAATCCTGCTTTTTATGTTGACTTTTTCAATGTTTGTTTCTCTCTCTTTCATCGGGCTGTGGAAAGGGGACTGAGCTTCTCAGAAAATGCTATCAAGTCACTCTACATCTGTTATAGCTCCTACTTCACGTACATCATTTCTCAAACACAATGACTGGGTCATGCTATGGCCTGCACTGCGAAAGGACACAGAGTTTTTGGACAGGAGACACAACTGCCAACCCTGTGATTAGTCCTGTCAAGGACCTGCTCCTCCTCCTGAAACAAAGCCGCCCCCGGAGACAATACAGGCTTCTATCACTTCAGAAGTGAATAAAAGAACAGCAGATAACACAGAACGCACTCTGAACACATGCTGCTCAGCTTTCTGAGAGATTTAGATGAAGACGAGATTTTGTCAAATTTACACATCTTTATAAGACAGGACAAAATGGAAAAGGAGATCGTCTGATTGTTTGAAGACATTTTCTTAAGAGAGTCACATTAATACAAAGATCTATCATGGAATACCAGTATTTTATATACTGCAGTTGTTATATCACATTTTTATATTCTGTAACATGTGTACATGGTAATATGCCAACTTTGCTTCAAAAAGTGTTCAGTTAGTTCATCCAAGAAAAGAAAAGAAAAAACGTTTTAAACAATAATCAACTCACCATGAAAGGATTACAATACCCTGCAAATGCTCACGGTCTGTGTCATAATGTCTTTAAGCGTTTATCTTTACCACAAAAGAATACACAAAATTCAATGCTTTGGGTAACTCGTTGGATTTGATCCTGCCTTTCATATAAAATACTTAACTGAATGCTCATTAATGATTTACATAGTCCCAAGGGGAGAGAGACAACACTGTGATACTGTGAGAATTCATGTCTGGATAATAAGGAAGAGATGTGAAGAGTTCCACTCCAAAACGCTATCCAGATACAACATAAAATAAAACTGTTGCCTGAGGTTTATCATTCGTTGTCTGAGAAATCTACAGAATCCACTTTGTAAAAATGAACTCATTGTGAGCACTTAATTATGAACAAGTCCTTAAAAGTAATTTCATTTGGTTTAATTAATTAATCTTTTTTTTTGCTGTTTAACTTTTTTGAGGGGTCATGTTTTCGTCTGCCACATTTTGGAACAAAACTCTTCATGTTTTCCAGTTCATTTAATACTGTAATGACCAAGAATATGGAACGCGAAATACCACACAGTTAGCTGATCCACTTCAGAGATTATTATTTTAGATGTACTGTCCATGAATCAACATAAGTATCTAACTTCTTCAGTGGCTCCTTTCTGGTCATAGCAGAAGAGGTTGTTTTTTTTTTTTATCAAAGCAACAGATGGGTGCAAAACCTCATCTTTGCTAAACATGCAAAGGCCACGAGTGCAAGGAATAAAAGAGTGACTGTGACTCATGTACAGTTGATGGGAAATAAATCAGAATTGTTAAAAAAACAAATGCTAAAGAAGAAGCCATTGTGTCTCTTTTCTTGGCTTGTTTAGTGAAAGGATCTTTATGGTATGAACCTAAAATGTTTGGAATCAATAGCTTGACATTTTGGGAAATACGCTCATTTGTTTTGTTGTCAAGATTTAGAGGAGAAGTTTGTTATCACTCCATCAGACCTTTCCAGGAACAAGCTTGTGAGCTTTAGAGGCGCTGGTAAGAGGAACTTGTTTCCTTTAGACAGAGCAAGGCGAGTGATTTCACTTTGTTGGCAGCCTTTAAACTAAGCTTAGCTAAACTACCTGTCTTCTGACTGCAGCTCAGACTCATAGTTATAGTTATTTGACTAATATCTAGTCCTGTAGGGGAAAACATTGTTCCAATGGCTAACACTGGGAAAACCAAAGCCACCTCTCAAAAGAAGAAAACAAAGGTACAAATTAAAAGTCTTAGGCACATGTGACCACAGCACCTTCTTTGAAATAAGATAACTTTTCCAATAACTAGCATGCTAACTAAGCTTATCAACTCCTTGATCCAAACAACATATAAGCACTAGCTTTGGAGGCTATTAGTGGCAATCAGAAACAAACACCTTTGATCCACTGTCAGTTTGATCATTGAAAGGAAAACTTCTTGCATTTGCTTTTCTTAACTGAGCAGTGGTAAAATTTACTATACTCTAACCAGCTGCTGCTGAAGTTGAAAAAAGATGCAGGCAGAGCAGAGCAAAGTCTTGGCAAAGCAATATCAGTCAGATTATTTTCTTTTTTTAATGAGTTGGCTGACCATTGAGATACAAAAGATGGCTAGCTTTACCATCATTGACAGCATTAGTGGTCAGTTTCAGGCCTGGTGTCTACACACTCATAGACCACACTGCTGAAAAAACAAAGCCCAGGCTTGTCTCTTTTGAATGACAGTGTCGTATTATCAGATCTGTTGTTGGATTTTCACATTGTAAAAAAATATGAATTGATATGACAGATAAACATATTTCCCAAAATGTCTAACTATTCCTTTACATAACAGATTTTAGTGGCTATGTATTCAACACACTCACCAGCAACTACCTTAATGATTTATACTTTCAGTTACAAAAATGTTTTTCTTCAGACTGGAAAAGCAGTTTCACACCAAAACGCCTAATAATGACAGAACAGTTTTTCAAAGCATGTGTTGGTGTTAGAGGGGTGTGGTGTGAGATATTACTTATCAATGCATTACTCTTGCAATAAAAAGCAAATGAACTGGAAAGTGAATGAGGCTTCATCGCCTCTTTGGAAAAGAGTCGTGTTGATGGCTCTGAGTCGTCCCCAATCTCCAGAGTCTCTTTGATTCAGTGTCAGCTGACTTTTCGAACTGTATTCACTGCCAGTTACCTTCACCACATAAGACAACTTACCAGAACTGACACAGGTGATTCCCAAGAGAAATCTCCTCTAGATTAGGATGAAAACAAATACCATAGCTGTATACGTTAGCCATCCAGATCACAGTCAGAAAAGGAATCAAAATAACACCCAAAAAAATAAGTTAACATAATTTTGACACATAGAATTTTACAATATGTACATTATTTTTAAATTAAAATAGATTTGTCGGTTGTCTGATTGGGTAGGTCCTCTACAGAGCGCTCCTCTTTCCCCTCCAACCATCCAGTGTTATTCCACAGAAGCAGAGTTCCCATTAAAAGCTCTGCGCCAGCCAATCAGAGTGCAAGTAAGGCGACCGTCGTCGAGTCCCTGCCAAGAGTTTGTCGGTGACGTCTTCAGACAGGGCCGAGCCCTTAGCAACACAGATGGCAGACCCTTCACTTCAGCACCCTGACAAAAAGAAATAAATATAAAATATATGTAATATTTCTATATATATTCATAAAACCAAACCCAGGATAGATTTTAACTCTGATGTGTTCTCTCCGTCATATGATCAAACTGTGGCCATTTTCCTATTGCCAGTCCACTTCCCTTTACGTCTCCATTTTTGTGAATTTTTGCAGTTTTTCGAGGAAAAAAAAAGTCTTCTTCAAACCTGTACATCTTATACGCAAGTAAACAAAATGTAAAAGTGCGTGTTTTTTGAATACGTTTTATCCACTATATCCAAAAGTGTTGCAGGCACTTAAGTCCTTCCCAAACATTGTAGGTGTTTTTCGACAGTGGAGTAGGTTGGTTTGGTTATTCCTGGATTCGTATTTGTCGGTCTGTCTGTATGTCTCTGTCGTTCTGTCAGTCTGGCGAGGAATGGGCCACCTCTGGCCGCTGCTAGCCCAGGATGTCCAGGTAGACCGGCGTGGCTTTCCCCATGGCGAACAGGACCTTCTGAATGTCCTTAATGTTCAGTCGCTGCTGCGGTTCCCTCTGCCAGCAGCCCAGCATGATGTCGTACACCTCCTTAGGACAAATCCGTGGCCTCTCCAGAACCCGACCCTGGGTTATGCACTCAATAACCTGCAGAGGAGACAGGGCAGTGGAGTGAGACAGACGATTTTCACTGACTGATTGCTTTGGTTTGGCCATATTGAGAAACCAGTGACACTGAGCAGACGGTCCTTTGAGGTTTGAACTAATGAAACTGAGATGAAAGAAATAAACAGTATGCATTCACTCTTCAATTTGTCCAATATTAAAGGGGAAACAAGATGTTTTCTTCTGTGCCACGGCACGAAATAACAATAAGACTGGATATAAGTGGGGGTGGATGTTTGAGATGTTGCTAAACAGGCGATTGATCATTTCTTTGTTGGACTTTGCTCTAAATATCTCTGACTCATTGCTGTTGTGACAATTTGACTTTGTTTTGCATCAATAAGCTTCTGGAGAACAGGAGATTGGATAGGGGTGTATTTGTGTGTAATGACGTTGGCTGTACTGATAAAGTTTTCTTTTTTGTTTGTTTTTACACAGGGTTTTTTTTTTTATATATAAGATGTCTTTACAATTCAAACCTAGGTACTGAAACCAGCTCAAACATTATGTTCTTTCTAAAAAACGTTTTCTGTATTGTGTTACATGACACAATAATTATCAACCCAAGTGAAGAAATGTAAATGGAAAGGAATGAAAAAGGAAAATGGAAAACGCACCCTGTAAGACATATTATGGTGTCATGCAATTTCATGCCTTTGCAAGCTCGCAGCACATAAACACAGTGTCAGAACAAAGCATTCGATAATCTCCTCCTATCTGAAGCTTAATTTTGCAGAAAGAATGAATGACAAACCTAATCTGTGTTTAAATAAGTCTAATTTCATTGTTGTTTTTACTCAAGAGTGTCAACAATAGTAAACCCCAGAAACAATACAGAATATTACCAGAACCAACTGGGAAAACCTGTTCTATTGTTCCACCTGTTGCATCTGTTTACCAAGGTAAAGCGCTGCTTTCTGTCTATTGTTACATTGTGTTTCTCATGTCTTGTCACCAAAGGATGAGATGCCTGGCAGACAGACTGCCTTGAGACTTAGACTGAGGGGAAAGAGCATCAATTCCTGCAAAGACATATGGAGCCTCTTTGTAAAAATTCCCAGATCACAAACATCACAAACAACATGAAGAAAAGGCTGCTGTGGTCATAGCAACAGCATCCGGCCAAACAGATGTGAGAAAATCTAGGTAATCATGACTGACACAGAATTCAACCAATTTACAACTGTGTGCTGTTTTTTTTTTATTTTAACATAAATCCACTACAAAGTGGTGGAGGTTTGGGGTGTGTTATGCTTGTCACTGGTAATGTAGAATCCTGCTGCAGCAGAGATTACAATCAGGCTACAGAGGATTGGGAAGATCTCCCAAACTCCTCAAGAATTCTTTTTTTTTTTTTTTGTCTTTTGTCAAATCAAGAATCAAGAGCTGAAAAGTGTTGCCAATGTGGTAGTGCCAAAAGCTGCAATTCATAAAATGGCCACTTGAGGCTGACTCCAAAAAGGAGTTAATGAATGTTAATGAATAATGCCAAAGTACACAGCCAAAATAAATATGTAGATTGTGTTAGCTTGGTAAAGCCTATATCTCCTTCTTTTTGTCTTTCTTTTATTTATGTATTTATTTATTTTTAATCTCCACAATTTTCATTAAAATCCTGTTAACATTAAGTACAGTCTGAGTCCTTGGCTGTGTAATTAAACATGTGACTGTGGAAAGGAAACGC
>JAOWBC010000001.1:25757118-25779992 GCA_028566105.1 Hypoplectrus providencianus
TTAAAATCCTGTTAACATTAAGTACAGTCTGAGTCCTTGGCTGTGTAATTAAACATGTGACTGTGGAAAGGAAACGCTATGAGGCAGCATTTTAAACATTATTAAGCTATTGTGATAAGTGCTGTTTTATGAATTAACTGTTTGCCTTTACCTTTAAGCAACATTGCAATGTATAGTTGAACAGCGGACCTCAAGAACTGCACTTACTGACACGCTATACAATTATGAATTTCTGTGTTCCACAGATTAATAACCACATTGAAGGGGCGTTTAGTGTAAATTTTACTCCACTTGTTTGACAGCTTTTGTTATGACTTATTTTGCAAATCAAAAGCCCTGCACACCCACGCAGATGTTCTCAATTACCCTGGCTGATTAGACCTTTGTGCTGGGAATAACCGCAAACTCTGCGGTACTAATAAGAATGATAACAGGGTCAGTTAACACACCCTAACACGTACAACAGAAGGGGGGAGATGTTAGTACACAGTCACATTATAGTGAGGAGAGTGCTCATCAGACTGTGGAACACCTGTGAGGGAGGGTGGGGACTATGTAGAACCACTTCCCTTTGGCTTCCCTACCAGTACTCCTTAGCTTCTCCAAACCGGATGCGTACCGCCCGCCATCGACTGAAGATAATGCACTGACTATGGATAAGACCCTCAAACAACCCTCCTTCAAAACTATCTCTTTAGAAGGGAACAGATAAGGTTACTTGTGATAGAAAAGGGTGCAGTGAAAACAAGACTCTATTTTGTCACCCGAGCTCTATGATCCCCCCCGTGGTCATAGAACTACTGATATAAGCAGCACGACTCCTGTCCAGCAACTTAACAAGCAAGTCAGATGGACAGATCAGCAGGGGGGTCTCAGCTGCAGGGAGACGTAGCATGCTAGAGGAGGATCAGCTGCTCCATGGAGCCAGGCGGGAGGGTCACTGCTGAACAGAGAAAGTTGGTGACTACGGGAGCTCGTCCCTGCCCTTTGGTACCACAGGTATCTCAGCATAATGCTCACACATAATGTCTCCTTTTATTCCATCTGTAGAACAGTTAGAGTCAACTTTTCTCACTGCCTCACAGTCTCTGCTATATATTTGGTATCAGCTTGCTCCAGCCACATGATACCTGAGTTCAATTTAAGAAAACAATGTTTTATGACTGCACCATTCCATTCCATGTCTTATGCGTCATTTTATACACACTTTCCTTCAATTCAGCTCAATTTATGTGGTATTTAAAAAAAAAATTCTGCAATCTCCTCAGGATTTTATACAAGGTTCTGTGAGTTTAAATCATGTTTAGAAGCACTGCTGTTTGTAATGTCCTATAGATCCCAGTGAATTTGTCACTTTCACTGATATCCATTTGTAATTGTCGCTGTAATGTATCATTGCATAATGTGTTAGACAAATCTGAATAACTGAATAATAAGTCCAATATTCCAATCTAACACTACCTGAAGACAAAATTACAACGGAGAAACAGATTGAGGGTTTTCACAATTTCGGCTATGACATAATACTCTGCTCATCTCATTACATTGCCGTGAGGTTTCGGCAGTGTAGTTTAATCAGCTGAGTGTTTCATTTAGAGCGTCTCAAAAATCTTTCAGCTTGAGATACACAGAAATGTGGAAATACCAATTTGTGTCAAGCCCAAGAACATATTGATGTTTCAAATGAAATACTTATAAGTGCAATGCATGCCAGGTTATTCTTTTAGGTCAATTTAATTTTCTCAACATGCTCGCTTTACAAGAGTAATCCTAATTGAATTTTATTGATTCAAAGCAGAGCCTCCAATGAAAAAACAAACCAATCATGGGTGTTATGTAATGCGGCATCTCGTCTGGTGGCAAAGTGGCATCAATTTATCACCTCGTTGGGCCAGCGCGAGTCTCAGAAAGAGAAAAGAAACAACACCAGGCAGTAGATTAAGATCCAAAATGGCAGTGTTCATTTAAATCTGCTATTAGGGAAACTCAAGCTTTCACCCAAGCCCTCGTCGCTCTGCGAAAGGAAGGCCAAGCTATTTGATTTCTACTTTAAAAACATGAAAAAGACTTTTACCATTGGATAAGCTGGAGCTGCTATTCTCAACGTGTGCCTTTGATAAAATATCTACGCTGTGATTTGTGAAGGTTTATCTAAATGCTTCAGGCTCTTGTACCTCGTTGTTACCCAGCTGAAACCAAGGCTGCTTCCCATAGGTAAAGATCTCCCACAAGATGACTCCAAAGCTCCAGACGTCGCTCTCCGTGGAGAATTTCCTGTACATGATGCTCTCCGGGGGCATCCAGCGAATAGGTAGCATGGTATGTCCTCCAACCTGCAGAGAGGGGAAGGGAGATGAGAAGAGAGGGGAGATTTATTGCAAATGAAATGTAGCTAAAACACAGATTAGAAAATGCAGTCATCAACACAACTCCCAGGCGTCGGGGGATTAACTGTCCTTGCATGTAACCGATACGACGGGCTTAACATCTCATGAATGTCTGCTGTGCAGTTGGATGTTGACACTGATGCAATACAGGAAAATGCTGACTTATCTGCCACCTGCTCTGTATGTACTGAATCGCAGAATGTGAAATTCTTTAGGTTATGGTATTAAAATGGCCCTTTGTTCTTGATGAAAAATCTGCAATCCCTTCTCTGCAGAAGTACCGGCGCTAAGCAGAGGATCAGAGTCACAAAGCGTCGTATTGAATGTGTTGTAATCAGTTTTTTTTAAATAAATCGTTTTCAACAAATGGGCTAAGAAAACTGCTCAATGCATGCTCATATGGATCTTCATAGTAAAGGAGTTCATATGGCTGTTGATGTAAATGTATTTAAATTCGATTGCGTTTTCCTATTTACAGAAGATACTTCATATCAACACACAGACCTGTATTTCAAAGACTGTTTCCATGAGGCCAGGTGCCAGCTGAGACATCAGCTGGAAGCCCTTTTATTATTCTTATAACCAGCAAAACATGAACCGACCCTCCCTGGCTGTAAATCCTCTGAGGCTGGATATTAATCGATTAAACAATCATCCATTAATCATCCTTGCTCTCAGCTTCCATTAGCAGGCATCGTTTTAAAATCTATGTCCCATTCATGTCAGTGACGCTGCTTTAATGAGCTGGACAAGACTGATGTGGGAATGAGCAGCAAAGTATTGCAAGTTTCAGCTCAGTTTCCTCAGACAGTATTAATTACAGTGATCACCGTGGAGTTGTTATTGACAGATGATGTTATTAACATGCTGTTGTTGTTACAGCATGCTCAACCGCTGCTGGGATCTCGTTCCATCCATGCAGCTGATTGACACTCAAACATCAACACAAATTCCTTTTATATTTCAATGCAGAATTCTTTTTCCTGTGTAACTGTATCATGATCATAATAATATTTAGCACAATGTGAGCACCTGTTATCATGTTCCTTACTTTGTATGTGGTGACAATTGGGCTGACACAAAGACCACTGATGTTTATTTGGGCCCCATTTGAACAAAAAGTTATCTAAAATATAAATGAAACAGAGTGTTATGACTTGATAATCCATTGTGAAATATAATAAATTAAAAACTGTTAAAAGACAATGTATTTTATGTTCAAAAACAGTTGAAATTCTGATTTCCTAAACATACAATCTGACATCTGAATTGAAATATTATTTCAATTCAGATGTCTATATTTATTTGCATGTTACAAATGTGTCTTAACATTTTTGAAACTGTGGTTGTACCATTATAGGCTAAATCTCATGATTTGTTGGGGGAAAACAAGCAATTTTATGTTAAATCAAACTTACAGGACACCAAACACCCATAAACATGTAGATATTTATATCTTCAGGACACATGTGATAATGACATCATGCGACTGGAACCTTTTGGGGGCCAATTCAAGCAGGAAAAGCAATTGACAATGCAGGTTTCTTTGTAAGGGAACAGAAATCACAGAATATACAGCAGAACATAGAGCCAGTAGAGTAAATACACATGTTTTTAATATGATGAAGAATTTTACCTGATCCTAAAAACAGGCATCAAATGTGTTGCATCATAACACTAAAAATACATTACGCTTACATCCCATACAAATAATTATTGTATAGGATTGGTTGTACGATCACTTACTTCCTTAGTGATTTGTGCTGTCATTTAGTTTTGTTATCAGGTTAAGTTTTTAGCCTTTGCTGTTGTTATCTTGACATTTTTGTCAAGATAACAATAAGATGGATTTTTAAGCCCCTTTGAGGTTTTATCTCTAAGTCAGTGGAAGTGTTCCTGCAGCGTATCACAGACACATCTATCATCCATCCATCATCGCAACCACCCATCCATCCATCCATGCATTCACTGATCCATCTATCCAACCATCCGCCCATGCATCTCTCTATCCTTCTGAGCTTTAAGGGAAAAAAGAAATCAGATCCACAGTCAGACATACCATAAGCTCTGAAATTATCATTAGGACCACCTCTTACTGTAGCTGCATTCACTCTGACATGGTTCCTCCACTGTGTACCTTCAGGTTACAACACAATCACATTCATTTAATCATAATAAGCTCTTCTCCCAACTCCATTTACCAGCTCCAACATCTGTGTGCCTTCAGCTGTGAGCATTGTGTGGCATTTTAAGCATCGAGGAGAAAAAAAAAAATCAGCTCAAGTCTTACTAATTACCTCCTAGTTCCGTAGCGCGCTCATTGCACATTTCCTTTGAAAGTCAAACACAATCTCTGCATGTCAGCTTGACGCAGCAGATGAATCTTCTGGATGTTTTAAAGAAACACGAGATTTGTCATCCTGCCAAAAGGCTGCTACTTCCTGGGCATTTATACAGAACGTCCTCTAGTTTGTACACTTCATCAAATTTAGTTGCTGAGTACAAGGCCACTGTTTGTTTGCCTTTACCTGTCCTTCATCTATAACCTTCTCTCAAGTCCTGGATTGGGTCGCACCAGTGATTTTTACATCCATTATTAGTTTATGGGCTAGACCCTGCTACGTTCTCAGTAACAATCAGCCCACTTTAATATAGGGATTCATAAGATGGACTTGCATGATTGAAGCCTATGGAAAGCTGCTAAAAGCATTAACACTAAATACAGGGTGTCCATTATGTCTCTATATTTAAAAAAAAGGCAATTGATGAGGCAGTTTAGTCATATTGTTGTATGCACTCAGTGGTTATCAAAGTCTTTAATCTCATTGCATTTGTGCATTTCAGGTCCCCTGTTGATGGAATAGGCAGTGGTGAATGAACCCCTATAATAAAGGCTACTCCTCAAGAGATGGCACAATGTGTATCATGGTTCATTGAAACAAAATCCTTCTTTCTTTGGGGTTATGTTAAATATATTGTGTTTGGAACAAAGACATGGTACATCCCTGACTTGATGCCATTGCAACCATGATGAGGCTCTGCTAAAGGCCAACATGGCAACAAATCCAGTCCCATCTTTGTGCAACTAATGGTGTCAATGTAGGCATACTAAATAAGTACTATTCATCTGCTTCTGTACTCATTATTTAAGTTGATAATAAACTTAATGGACACCCTTTAAAATACAACACACATATATAGCAAAATTACACACACAACTTCCCCTCACAAGATTTGACTTTCATTATATATGCATAAATGTAAACATATTTGTTTGTGAGTGAGACATAGCCAATGGTAACAAATCTTTTGGGTGATTCATTCATACATGAAATTGTTGTAAGTGACTGTATCTCACTGATGAGGCTAATGTTAGGCTAATTTGCTTGATGTTCAACAGTTTGGCTTGATTGAAGCTTAACTCTGTTGAATGTTGGTGAAGGTATTTGGTTAGCTTTGACAGAGTGGAGTAGTTGTAGCTGCAACTCTGCACTGCTCTTATATGGAAGCTAACAGCCACCCACTAGTCCCCACTAGTTGCTACACTGTTAGCTTGACCAATGATCACCTATAGGAAAGTGAATTTGAAAGGTAAAAATCTTTAAATACAGAAGCTGTTAGATGTTAAACTTTAATCAAGACATCACCTTGAAGAAGTACACCATTAATGGCAATAAGCTTTGTTATGGCTTCAAGGTTCTTTGTGTTCTCCGGATATTGGATCTACTCAATGGTGTTTGGTATTTTGTGCAATATTAGGCCTTGGAGCTGCTCAGTGTAACCTGGATCTGAGCGTCTAGAACAAGTCAATAACTACATGTGGCGCGGATCGTTTACTCTATAGTCATATCACAAGGCTGCATGCCTTCTTTACATTTAATTCAAATCGATATTGGAACACATGGCCTGGAGGTCAACAAGACCATTAAAGACAGTTTTCTAAAGGAGCACCTATATGCTGACTGTAAATTCAAAAGCACACTCCATTAACCTCAAGAATGTGAAACTTTTGGAATTAGACGTGTTTCAGCAAAACAAATGGAGGGCATCGTTTCAATTCTGCTCTTCCCTCACTGAGAAAATGTCTATCTAAACATGTTCAATACCGCGGTCAGTATTTTTCTTCTTTTTTAACAAGTTATTAGATGAAAGTGGAACTTCAGAAAGTGTCTTCAAATGCATATTTAAATAAGTGAACTCTGGATTCAAAATTCATCTTTGTTATGTCAGAAAAATGTAGTTATGTTGAGTGTTTTTACTCCTCAGTGCACTGTGTTTTAAAACTTTTTTTTTTTATTCTCACATTTATCTTAAAGTCCAGAGAGGGTTTGCTGAGCACACTTATTTTTCAGCTCCATCCTGCTTCACATTAATACATTTACACAAATTTACGCCTCAGATGCGCCCAGTATAACCACAGTCTTCTGCTAATCCCACCAGGGGTTAAGTGCTCTGCTCAACTGCATCTCAGTGCATCTCAGGGTGGTAACGTGAACGTGAACACTTTTGTGTCATTTTCCCTGGATCCTTCAGTCACAAATCTACCTCTCTAGAATTTGCTCAAGGGCATCTAAGGTGTTAGCAGAATCTCAAAGAGAGAAGCATCTTTTACCTCCTAATTTCACAAACTTCTCCCCGCCTGCTCGCTCTCTGGCTGAGTCCTAGACTAAACAAATAGGATCTACCAGGACTGTGGAGACAATTGAAGCCGTTGGTGTTTTCCCTCGGTGGTTGAACAGATAAAGCGGTAATTAAGGTAAACAAAAATTTGAGAGGTGTTTCGAGTGAGGGGCCCTTTCGCTACATCTTGAACACACACGGTATTTATTGACGGCCCCAGAGTGAGTGCTGACGAGGAGGGTTTGCAGTAGTTTTCCCTCTTGTTCACCCTCAAACTCATTTGCCGGGGTTCCACTGCAAGCTAATGGCCAAATGAACACTGACTTATACCCCACCTGGTCTCATTAGGCTCGACACGTTTTAGTATTGTACACAACATTAAGCCAATATTGATGCTGAGACCAGTTGCTCCCGTTGTGTAAAACCTCTGGGCCGAGCCTAGCTGGGTGGGCTGAGAGTGAGGTGAGGGAGTTGGCGAGGGGCTGTATACCAATCTGTCCCCCTGTGGAGCTTTATAAAGATTAAACAAAATTAATTAAGTTCCTGTTAGTCTAAATGACTTATCTGAGGTCCGCCCAGCCCATTGCACGCAAGGCTAAACCTCATCAGATGCATACTAATGATTCAACCGCCGCTGCTGTGGTGAGGGGCATTAAAACTGGCTGACTCTCTGCTTCCCAAATGATTGCAGGCTATCACCTTGGGTTTTTGTCACAAGGCCATGGCAATTAGCTTGGAACATGGGGGAAAAAGAAAAAAAAAAAAAGAAGGCTGAACACATAATAAAAATAAAATAATTGCCCCAGTAATTATCCTCATCTTTCTCACTCAATGTCACATCGAGAAGCTGGCAATGCTCTGCGGGGAGTGAGGAATGAGTCTGGGGCTTTTTTTGTTGCTGTGTAAACTGGATTAGTGCTCTGCCTGTCCCACCGTGGCAGGGGAGTGATTGGATTAACGGCGTGGAGAGCACAGCAGCATGGCAGGGGGATAGATTACTGGCCCAGTTGGGCTCTTCGATGGGCGCTCCGTGGCCTGCAGGGAGCCCTGGGAGGCCCCAGACATCTTAAAGGGCCCCGATAACCATCTAGACACACTCTCTCTCCCTGCTCTAACCATGCTGCTATCTCTGCTCTCCCAGCTCAAACAGCAGCGAACACAAGTTCACTTTTAGAGGCTATGATGTCCATTAGGTTTCTACCTGCTGCGCTGCTGCCAAGTGGAGATAAAGTGGTATCTACTCTGGCCGTAGCATGCCAGTGGGTGGTGAAAGTTTCTGAAGGTTTTCGAAAAACACACATACACACACTGCTGCTATCATGCAATTTCACATTCACATTTTAAGTATATAGATGTTCAGACCGGCTTGTGTAATACAGTATGTAGATGGGTAGCTCCTTAGCGTTGCTGCAGACTTCATATCTGCACTCAGAATATTGTTTTACTAGCCCTGTGAGGATGTTATATTGGGACATTATGTATTTGGGTACTTTTACATAGGTCAAATGTGGTGATAAATACATGAAAAAGACAAATGATATGTGTTGATTTGCGTTTTCCACACGTACACTTGCTATTTTAAGTGTGTTTCTGCTTACAATTAAAATTGTCTACGCAAATAATACCAGGATGATGTTCTTACAACAGTCAAAAAAATGTGTGTCTGTGTGTTTCAGTTTGAATGCAATTGTTAACCAAGCTGGCAGATATTTCAGCAGGTGACAATCAATCTTCAAATGTTGGCAGCAATGCTCCATCTGGTTGCAGCTAAAAATAATAATAAGTTGTCAAACATTTTCCAGCAGCTCGATGAAGGTGTACGTGGCACAAAAAGGCTCTAAAACAGAGCTCTAAATAACACTTCAAAATGTTCAGTTCTCATCTGACTCTGGTCAAAATCGAAATATGTCCCATGTTGAACAAGTTGTTCAGAATGCAGAAAAATAGTATTTGTTGTGCTTTCTAAAACAAGACTTCCTGTGAGGTCATCAGCAGAATCTGCTTCATTTCTTCAATTTATTGCTCAATAAGGCAGTGATCATGTAGGACAGGAGTTCTAGGTTAGGAAGAAGAATGGAAAAAATAAGGCCCACGGAGAGAGGCAGAACAGAGCTTTTTCATCCTTTCATGCAGCAGTAATAAATATGGCCTGTGTACTCATTAGCAGGAGCTGCATTCAGTTTTGAGGAGCTTGTGCTTGATAAATAATGCAGCAGAGGAGTGTCTGTTTGATCCTTGAAACAGAAGAAACCTAGGGACCATTTTTCTTCAAAGCAACGCAGTGCAGGTAAGCAGAGGCTTCCTGGCAGAGTCACAGAGAACACTAAGTCCTTGAAACTGAGTCATTAGATTATAACAATGTTACAGCGTTTGATAGTTATTAGTCTGATAGAAAAATGCACATTCTGCATTTGAACTATTTCCTTCTCCTGCCCAAATGTTACAAATGTTATCGTCTACCTAACAAAGGTTAGCTGGACACATGCCTGCTTTTTTCGGCAACGCTTTTTTAAATTCAGACAGTGTTTCACTCATTGAAATGAAGAACAAAACCCCACCACTGCTGAATGAAAACACTCAGGCTGCAAGCAAACCTCTGGAGAAAAGTCTCGAGAATTTTTAATATTCTCTAGGAAAAAAAATGAAGCTGGAAGCCTCGACATCTCATCCTCTGACAGAAAACTATATGTCACTGTTCATAATTTGTCTGTAATGAGCTGTTTTAAAGCCATTTCTCTCTTTGTCTGAAAGAGCCGGGGTTAAGGTTGCAGTTTTCCAGAAGCTGAAACTTTAGTAGAACTTATTTTCATGCCAGCAGGAATTTAATTTAACACAAATTACAAAAATACAATTACCGTAGCAAATCAAGGAGCAGTTTTCTGGGACCCCCGATTCAACACAGCCAAAGAATATTGTACAAACGGTAGTGGGTATTATAAGAAAAATGACAGACGGAAATTAGCTGTCAAGGGCCATCGCATTTACTGCATTGCATATTGTACTAGTAACTCTGCTCTTTATTAAAGAAGACATGCGGTACAAAGAAAGCTGACATGACATTGGGAGAAAATAAAACATAATAATGATATTTGAGAAGACCTGCAGATTGACAGAGACCCAACATGGACTCCTCCATCTTTCCCCCTGATGCTTTTTCTGAGACATTTTTGGTAAAAAAAAAAAAAATATATATTTCACTCAGTCTTCTTACTTTAATGCATAGGCACCTTTCCTGTCATTTATACCTTCCTAAACATGCATAATTCAGTGTTTCACTCTCTAAACTTGGGAAAACATTACCTGATATGTTGTGAAGCAGTGGTTTAAAACACCAACATAACAGGCTCCGGTGCTGCCGTCAGCCTGTGCAGGTTCTGCAGTTGTCTTTTTTTGAAACAACACAAAAGCGCATTCAGAGCAGGCGGAGCAGGAGGATATGACAGATGGATGTGATTTAGGACAATATTCATCTCTTTCTTGAGGTTGTTCCCTCCTGCTGCAAAGTGTCTTGGGAGTCCCAGAGGGCAACAAGCGTCAATACGACTAGTCAGCGATGGGAGGATTGTGTTCTTGGCAGGGCGCTGCTATTTATAATCACTCAACACAGGGAAAGTGTCCAATACTGTTAGGAGCTCCTTATCTCTCGGCTCTGTCAATATTCCTCTGTGAAGGCGGGCAGCGATGGTATCACAACGCACCAAACAGCAGCTTCACACAACGCATGCCACACATGCACATGTACATACACACTTCACCCTAAATGCAAACTGACGCTAGTTTATATGTGCGTTTTCAGATTCAGTACATTATGTAACTGCATCATCCAGTGTCTAAGGTTTGCTCAGATTCACCACTTAACTATGTATCTGGCACACTGTCCCTGTTTTATTCCAGTTTGGCCTGGATGGTACCCCTCACACTGAGGTCCTTTTCTCTGCTAACTCCACTGTTAGCAGGGGCACCGTGTTCATACACGTGGAGTCACCAGCTGCTTCTTTTCACCTGTCACTGAGAAGTATAATGTGCTTGGAGGTCTACTCCCCTCTTCACAAACTCACCGAGCAACCAGCATGAGTCCCCAGTGGAGTGTCAAGGACATGATCCCTCACTGGCTTCTCACTTATGAATGTAACTAAGCTGGGGGTTCTGCAGTCCAGCACTGAAGCTGGTTCCCCACAGCAGTAGGTGAGAAGCCCTGACACTCCATATAAACATAATGTTTCTCTGACAGACATTTACATAATTTAAGAGTATAGTCCCACAATTTATTTGAATATAGGATGCCATTGTTCAACAGCCCAATAGGCTGACAAATTTCCCACTGGACCAAAATCCCATTTGTTCAACAGGCCATTATCCTGAAAAAATAGAAATAAATAAATAATAATAATAATAAAAAAAAAACTGTGCTCCAATAATGCACACTCTCCCTGGAGTTTTGAGAAATGGCCCCAGTTTGGAGAAGCTAGTAGGCCTACCAGTAAAGAAGCTAAGCCATGTATGGTTGTGGACAGGAGCGGAACCAATATGTATTCCAGCCCACTATATAATTATCATCAGAGTTTGCAACACAGGGGTTGCTGGTCTACTGCTATATAGTACAAGTCGGAAAAATGTTTTAAATTGAGAATATATAGAACTGATTACACTTTTCAACCTTTTTTTTAAGGTGGCAAAAACAGTTTTGCAATACCCTGTTAAGTTTTGAGGCTGTTCCCATGCTTGCTTTGCTTTACAAGTGACCGTTTTAACAGAAACAATGATCTTTCCCTAACCTTAACCTTAATCAAGTATGTTGTTTTTTGCCTATCCACAGCATTGTCATACCATAAAATACATTTAAGGAGTAGGGCCAGCAGTCGCTGGACTTCAATGACTCCAATGTGTGTGACTTTTGGGCCTTTGAAGAAATGGGTGTTTTATTTTGGGTATAATGGGCCGTTGGACTAATGGGATTTGTCGGACTACTGGGCCATCAAAACAATGGGCAGTCCCATGAATAGAGTACAAAACCCAGCTCACACAGCTCCTTGGTCCCCGTTATGTCCTATATCCGGCTTGCAGCTACTCTTTTTAACTGAACACTTAACTCACAGCACCTGAAATATATATTAGGCTTATAATTGTTCAGACAAGACCAATCTACTGAACCATTTAATCTTTAAATGGAGCAGTATCTGCCTGCTAAATCAGATGTGACTTACAGACAATTAGATGAACTGTTCTTTGGGCAACAACAAGGTAACCCTCACTCACACACACACACACACACACACACACACACACACACACACACACACACACACACACAGTTTTGTCCTTTATTTGTTCAGGGGGGCCCACCTGGGCTCTGACTGTTCCAAGGACATAGTGGGAGCCATCCAGTACACTCACAGTCCTACCAGTTGTCATTGGCAACCCAGTGGAGGAGAGGAAGCTGGAACTGACTTTTTAATGAGTACACTCAGGTTCCATGCCCTTTGGTGGACTGAGGAAAAGTAAATGAATAAATCAAATAAAATACATCTCTTAAAGGGGACACATATTCATGTTTATTTTAACATCTGTATTATTATGGGTTTAGACTAGAGCATATCTATTTCAATATACCTTTATTTACTCTCGATCAGAAACACTCCGCTTCCTTAAAATGCTTTTTCTTTTCCTAGGAGGGGGAAGTAATGACTTTCCTTACTCTGCTTCTGAATGGTTCCTGATGTTTTTCACCTTACCTTAACCAATCTCACTCAGGCTAATTTTACTCAGTGCCAACCTGTTATGTCAACGAGTACTAGCTGATTAAAGTCTGAGTTGGGAGGGTAGCAGCTTCTCCGCCCAGGATAAAAAGAAAAATTGGCCTTTGCGAAAAATATACTCAGCTCTTATTGGTCAGCGTTTCTAGTTCTTCTACATCTGTGTTCTGGGGTCTGTGCACCATCAATGAATGTGTCTGTAGCGGCACTTTTATTTTCTACATATTTGTGATATGACAACCTTACTGAAGTCCTGACAGGTCGTTAAAAGAAACATTTTCTTAATGCAGGTTGTGTGCATTTTGCTGTAGACTAATAGTTATTTCATACTACAGTATTTATATAGCACCTAGACCTGTTATATAACTTAAAAGGGATGTTAGTATTACATATGGGACCTTAGCTGTCTAGGTAACATCTCAGCATTGGCTGCTCTGTGTCTCTTTTTTTCCCCAATTTAACATTTTTACTGGTGACAGTTCCAGTGCGACAGTGACTACAATCAATTCATAGTCAGCTGTGGAAGAATATCTATGCAGATGAGACATATTCAAAATGTTGATGAGGCACAAAGAATCCATTGATGAATACTCCTTTAACTGGAACTGGAAGATTTGATGGTGAAATAATCGACATGCTCGATGAATAGAAAAAGATCTGCCATGGTTTTCCACAAAACTGGCCTACATGGAGAGTCTAAACATCCAATTATTCTCCTCAACACAGAGCTTATAATGAGCATTCAAGTCTGTAAGTGTAGAGTATTTATATGCCCTTGATGCTAAACCCACAATAAGCTTTGAATATTATATTTCAGAAGTGTGGCTAAGAAATGAATATACCATTAAGCTATGTCACAGAGTATGAGGGGCTGCTTGGATATTCTGTAAATTAAAACGTTTCATATGGGAGAAAAATTGTATTCCCCTGTGAGCTGGTTGGAACAATGATGGCATTTACATATGAATGCACATGTTTATGTTGTTGTTAAGTTTTATGTTGTTTGATCTCAACAGCTTCCCGCCACTGCTGCACTGCTGTGAGCAGAGATCTTTAAACAGAATTATGCATGACAATTTTTAATCAAGTCAGAGTAGCGATTTGTTTGTTTCAGTCTTCATTGACAGCCTGACACTTCTGTAAATAATGGGGCCAAAACAGTTAGTAAGATTAGCTACGCTGACACACACTCAACAATATAACCAGCCAGCAAATGTTTGCCATAATTCTTTAACACCAAACAAAATATCAGATTTAATAATATATAAACATCACACCGATGGTATGCATGAAGCAAAAATGTACAAACACTGAAGACATCTCACTCAAATTTCCTTACAAATTATTTTGTGTGCAGAGCCGCTCACCCAGCAGGCAAGTACTTAATAACTGCTGGCATTGCCCCCAGCTAGGTCCGAACTGGCCCAGCTGCCATGCTGGGAAAACAAAATCAGACGCACCTAAAGTCATTTCACAAGACCAGGCTGTTTAAAGGGTCCAGATAGGAAGCAGCCATCGCTCCATAATATCCACTTATTTATACAGCAGAATGCTAAATTCTTCAGCTCAGGGGTTGCCGCCTGGTTTGTGGCGTTCTGAGTTGCTAATCGTGTTAAACAGTAGAGAGGACATGAATCGGAAGCTATATAAACAAGCCTCTAAGCATCAGGCTGGAGGCTGAGCAGGCTCATCTCCTAGCACACTGCTAAACCTCTCCATCCTCACATGAATGTAAACGGGCTGGAGTGAGGGCCTGGAGCTGCACTCGGGAGGAGGAGCTGTTAACTTTCTATAGAAAAGAAAAGATGGAAACAAAAACATATAAACAAAAAAAAAAAAAAAAAAAAACCACTCAAAATGAGAGCAGGAGACTTCACCCCTTAGAAATATCTTTTGAGTAAGCATGCCCGCAGGATTTATTTAGGGCTGTTTTGGACCCAATTACAAACAAAATAAAACGTGTTGTGAACATCAACAAACCGAAATGTACATTTTGTGTGTCAGGTGAAGTCTACTAATGTGTTGGCCATATGTGCTTTGCATTAAAATATACGAGAGGCATAATGATGGTCCTGCTTTATAGGACTAAAAGTGACATATCCGTTTAGAGTCTAGAGACTATTGAAGGAAAGGTTACATTTTTTCCATCTGAAAAACCTCAACAGTCGGAGCTGTTAAAGCTCTCTAGCCTGTGGTATTTTGATGTCAAATGACAAGTAAATAAGGACTGTAAGGTCTTACCCTGTAGTAGTCACTGCTGTAGATGTCCCTGGACATGCCAAAATCTCCAATCTTGACCAGCAGGCCATTGCCTACCAGGCAATTACGGGTTGCCAGATCTCTGTGGACAAAGTGCTGGGAGCCCAGGTACACCATGCCTGAGGCAATCTGGGTGGCGATGTGCAGCATCTGGGAAAGGCCCAGCTCTCCGTTGGACTGCAGTGGCTGGCCGTCTACCAGGATCATGGCGTCTGGCCCATGGGCTCTGGGTTACAAAAAAAGAAAGAGAAAATCCTTGATGACTGATTTAATGACCAGGTATTGATGGTGGAGTCAGGGATGGATTGAACAGGTATAAAGGACCACGGTCGCAGGGAGCCGCTGTTTAAAGTGATGTTCAACATTTCCTGGAGTTAGGTCAATCAAATGACTAGACATACTTGTCGAATGACTACAATGGGAAACAACAAACCACAGACAGGAGTCATAAAAAAGACTGCAACAACACATAAGGGACCACAGACATAAAACAACAATAGAAGGACCAGGCAACTATAAAGAGACACACACACACAAAAAAAACTGCAATAAAACACAAAATGACCATACAAAGACTCAATTTACTACATTGACATACAAAATGGCCATGAAAAGACTCAAAATTTAAGGGACAAAAAAATGACCATAAAGAAGAAATGCATATGAAGTGACACAAAGAGATGAAAAACAGCTAAAAAGAAACAAAAAACAACCACAAAGAGACTCAAAATGACCCCCATCATAAGGAGCAGGGCTTTTCACATGTCTGTGCCCATTAATCCATACTCCATCCATGGATGGAGTTTTCTAGTCACTGTTCTGGGGTTAGACTAGCAGCCACTGTGGCAAGAAGTGGTAATAAAAGGGGTAGTAAAACGTCTATGATTGACATGATTAAACAGTCAGACAAGTAGAGAAGGCAAAAAGGTCTGCCATCTGACTCAGAAATGTTAGTCATGAAGCAAAGTCTCTAACAGCAAGTATTGAACTTGTGCTTTTGTTTTTTATTGTTTCTCAAAAAAACTTTTTATTTGGTAGAGGGTATTTGGTGTTTTTCTTCCTTACATAATCTCACTTGAAAAACTGAATGTGGGAACCTTTTTAAGTTTGTTCAGCATGGCAGACTGCGACCTCACTGCCCCCTTAATAAGTAACCTGTTGCTCCTGGTCGTTCTAATAATCCCTTATCCTGGCAGTATTAGGGCTTTTTTGTAGCTATTGAGAACAAATTTGCATAAGAAAGAACTATAAACAATTTGACAATAACCTGCTCACACTCAGCCAGCTTTAATTGCAATGATAAACCGTTAAGTGTCTGCACTGTTTTTTCATTAATTTCAGGGCTGTTATATGCGTGTTGGTGGTTTTTAAGTGGTTATTTTTGCGACATTTTCATGCATTCAAGCCTAAGAGGAATATTAACCAAGGATCGGAAATTTCATCAAGGCTCTCTAAGTCGTATATTTACCAGAACAAGTTGACTATGGGTCGAGGGCTCTTTCCCTGCTTAACATTTGTTGTAGACAATGAAGAACTCATTTCCTGTGAGAGGTTCCTGCTGTTCTCTTCACCTTCAACTGTGACGAGGCGCCACGCAGGGAAGCTCTCCCACTCTCTCTCTCAGACTGTTTTTCTTTTACCATCTCTCCATTTTAGTGCAATTCAGTGTTCTCGGCTTAAAGTATGTGTGTAATAATTCCACTCCGCTGTAGACGGATTAGCCATACTCTTTCTGAGCGTGTGTCTCTCTACCTCTATTTTACTTCAGAGAAATCTAGTAGTGGCTGAGTGAGTGCAGGCCACCCTCCGTTTATCTGAAGGTTGAGCCGGACCCACACATCAGATACTCTATTCTTTCCTCCAGCTTCCACACACATCTCATTTGTTAAATGTGACCAACAGGACCAATAGACCAAAAATCATCCACGTCTTGCACCTTGCATGAAAGAATTTCATCATTCGCGACATTGCCTTTCATTTCAGGAATGATTTCCCAACAGAAAGTCTTCACGCGCTCTTGAATCTGCACACACACTCACACTCAATCGCAACATGTCATCTTTTCAACTATTGCTCAAACTTCAAAAACAAGATAGACCACACACACACACACACACACACATACTGCTGTCGTCAACGCACATGAAACAACACACTTCTTTCCCACACTCCTCCTGCACACACTGACATCAACTCCAGTGAAGCTTCCCATTACCAAAGCGCTCGCTGTACAGGCATCGTGTCGCTTTTGTTGAGGCTTATCAGAGGTCACTTCCCTCGGTACAGTGTGACATTACGGAACAAAAGCACTAAAGCACTCATGTTTGCTAACACAGAAAGCTGTGAAGTTGCCTGGATATTGTAATCGCCAGCAGGAGTTTGACAAAGTAATTTTAGTTTTCTTGGACTCTTATTCAAGATTTTCATTTACTTTATGTCAATAAGCTGGATACACCCGTCTGAAAGTCCAACCAGTACCTGGAGTAGAAAAGGCTCCAAGAGCAGGTGGCACACACACCAACACATTTGCACAGTAATTAGGCTTTCACCCACCCTGCTTAGCTACTGTCTGTTCCGATGATGAATTTCTAATTTGCTCAGCCAGCACCAGCCTGTTACATTAAGGTTAAATTGACTTCACCCTCAGTGGAGAACTGACCTGAGGAATTTGTTGAGGTCTCCATGCTTCATGTACTCGAACACCATGATGAGAGGGTCTCCGTCTACACACACACCATAGAATTTGACGATGTGGTCGTGCTGCAGATTGGTCAGCAGCTCGGCCTCCCTCTGGAAGTCCTTCCTTGCCGACAGGTTGGGATCTTTCAGTGTCTGAAAGAGAAAACAAACAAACAAAAGAAGTGTATATGCATTCAGAAAAAAGTAAACATACGTAAGGATGGCAGAGAATGTCACAATGAGCTCACAAGGCTTGAGTCTTCCAACTTAGAAATGAAGTGTTAGAAATGAAGTCTTTAGTAACTTATAATCCATTGCACTAGTAATTTGTCTGATGATAGCCATTTATAAAACTAAATGTAAATCCAGTTAAAGGAAGTACTACCATTCTTATAACAGCGCATTAGTTGCTTGATCATATATTGAAGCTCAACATGTAAACCGCTGTGGCAGCTATACTAGGGCTACTTTCTGGACATCCATCTATTATCCCTGGACAGGTTGGCAGACCATCACAAAGGCTGACACATAGACACAGACAGCCATTCATGCTCTCATTCAAATTCAATTTAGAGTCACCAACTGAAGCTGAGCTTCATGTCTTTGGACAGTGGGAAGAAGCTGGAGGACTCCTGAGAGAACCCACACTGACAAGGGGAAAACATGCAACTTGAAAATCCAAGTTTACTTGAAAATAACACAATGTTCCTCTGTTGCGACAGTCAAGACTCTTCTACCTCTGTCTGACCTCTGGTCCTTTCAGTAAAGCAGTTTCTATGGCCACATTGTTTGTTCTGCTACTTAATTCTCTTGCATTGTAAATTAGTCCTCTTTCCATTGCTTTCTATACTCCAATTAGTTATCACATTTTTCCTTCAATTTGTTGCCTGGCAAGAGATGAGGCCATAGGGTTGATATCTGTAGTTGGGCCAGTCAGAACAGATTTTCAAGTTCACCAGTAACTCCTAATACTTATGACACCAGCAGGCCAAATTTAAACCTAATCCAGTGTTTGGTTTGTCACCACACACCTAAAAGATTCAATGATATTCCAACCAACCTCAGCCTTGCTAACACAGTTAGGTTAAGTGCTAATTGGCAAGTGTTAGCTTGCTTAACGAAGATGGAGAATATGCTAAATTATACCCCATAAACACCAGCATGCTAGCATTGACATTTATTTGAGCGTTAGGATGAACAAGCACCTCAACCCACCCACTTTTGTTCAAGGTTGGTAGTGATGGAACTTCTTCAACCAGACTTGACATGCAGCGCACAGCACTTAGCACGTTCAGCCTCACAAAGCCGCTAGCATGGCTGCAGTTCCCTACTCTTGCTGTCCTGGGTGTGGTGAACTCAAACACCATCCTCTGAACCCTCTCTTTATACCCAATCATCTGTTTCCTATTTGTTGCTGCCTCCAGCTCATGTTGTTGCTGCAGTTGTTTGCCCAACGCCTCCTTTATCCCCACCAGCACCAGCTTGACTCCATGGGAATAGGGAAAGATAACAGGGGGAAACAGTTGCTGTTTGATTACTGGGTTCGCCTGATAGCTGATGATAAACACAACACTGAGGCTATACAAAGTTCTGTTCAGCGTCCTTTATAGTTATCAATAAAGCTTTGGAACTGTGAAGTGGTCTGACCCTATTGAACAGCACATTCTGTGATGTTCCGTAATACATTATACAGTAGGTGGCTATGTATTATATCCACCTAATAATCCTGTACACAGTTTTGATGCAGCTGGCTGGAACAACTGCACAGGAAACAAATTGATCTGATTGGCAGACAGATGAAGCAAAGAGTTCCTTGAACTCCTTTGATGTGGAGTACACAAGAAATATCAAATCTCAAAGTGATGTCAGCTGAAGGCACCAACATCAGAAAAAAAGCGGGGGGAAAATTCCAGTAACACCAATAATGTGTCTTATTGCAGCCTCTATTGGAGGAAAAGACTCTTGACACGTCATCCACAACAAGAAAACACAACAAGTTGCCTCTCTTGATCTCCTTGGCCTGCAGTCCTGCTTTCTCAGCGCTGCTGACGTTATTACAGATGGAAAGACCTTGGGATGGAAATACATTTCCTCATATGTGCTGTTCTTACAGTGAAGTGCTGGAGGTGGTTGAGATGTACGGCAGAGTAGGTAAAATGGCCATAAAATTCTATTACCAAATCAAACCGCACTCTTAAGGAAATGTTTCTTGTCTGGGCATCCTTCCAAAACAATACCTTCAAGTGCTCGACTACAATAAATTGAGGCAAAGCGCTGCAATGAATTTTCCCTTTGTTGACCTTTAAGTGTATTCAGAGAGCCTCTTTCTGCTTTATCACAGAGAGGAACACATTCAGAAGAAAATGCACACTGCATTGTGTTTTAAAAAATAGAGGTCAGGCTATTGGAAAACTTTTTTTTTTGTTAATCCTGTAACACTAAGGAGAGGAAGTCATAATCAGATACTCCTTTGTCTTCATTTTAACTCTTTCAATAACTTCTCCTGTCAAGGTCAGGCTGGTTTTCTAACTGGATCTTTTCTTTTGCCTGGGTAAATTTGCTGAGTGTGCAACCTCATTCAGTATCACCCTGCTTCACATTCACACAGTTCGTCATATTCACACCGGGAGTTGGCAAGCACAACTTAATGTTGAGCACTGTGAAAGCATTAAGAGCCACCAAGCAGAGGCAGCGCTCCTAAACGCTTTAAGCTCTTTAAAACAAAGCACTGAGTTCACTGAAGTATTAACTTTGTTTGACAGTAATTGCAGGTCCCCTGGCTGATACTTAGACAGGTTCTGAATGGCTACAAAGACAGAAGGAGGTTGGGGCACCAAGACCCAGGTAGGTAGGAGAGCCCTCAGCCACCCAACTCAACACTTTTTAAAAGTCTACTTTTTTTTTGTTTCATTGTCCCTCAGGTTACCTGGCTGCTACATTAATGTAATACATAATACAGCTAGAGAGAAAAAAATAACAACCGTATTACCTTACAGTTCCGGTAAAAAAGACATACGGTAATTGGGTTGTTGATATTTTATGATAATGTAATACTGATGTATAATATAATACTTTTATATTAATCGATAATATGTGGACAAATGTACAAGCTATCAATTCAATATTGTTTCAATGTTTAAATGATGGGGCCCAGCACCTAACGATAAGGTTAATGGTTTGGAGTAAGGTCTTGGAAAAAGAAAAAAGGAAAACAGGAAAACAGTCTTCCACACCAGAAAAAGTCCAGGGCAGTTTGCTTCAGTGTGAGCGTGAATAGCATACTAAGAGAGGATAATGTTAGCATACATTTAAATGCACATAATGATTTTGCAGCCAAACACTGGGATATTATCTCACTTTCTACGACTACTACTCTCACTAAAAATAAAATAACTAAATAAATGAAATAAATAATAATTCTAATATTAATACTATCATTAATTGCGAGTGTTATTATTGTTTAAATATCCAATATTTTGTCTTGTTATTCAATCTTGAATATGACTGAAGTTGATGAATGAGTTAAACCAAAGGCAAAGAAAAGTAATGAACTTATATTACTGGGATTCTTTAATTACATTACTGATTACATCTTTCAAACTGTAATATGATATAGGTATACACTTTTAAAGTAACCCCTGTGATCCTGGAGGTTACAGATGGAAACCTCCCTACTAATATAAATAATTTATTCTTAACTATTAATGAGTAAATGTTCATTTTGCTGAGAATGATAACCTATGTAAATCACCGGTCATTCATCCTACAGTAACCAGGTTCATGGAGGCTTAAAAAAACAATGAGAGCGATTTTCTGAGACCACGAGCTGAACCTTTGGTCCTTGTTTCCCTCATTGTCATTTAGAGGAATAGCTTGACATTTTGGGAAGCATGCTTAATCAGTTAATGCTGGGACTTAGATGAGAAGATCAATATCACTCTCATGTGTCCATTAACTCTGAAGCTACAATCAGGAAACAGTGAGCCAAGCCTGTCCTAATAGTAAGAGCCAGACTCAAGTCACTACCCTTAGTATTTGTCAGTTGCCACATAGTGAGCCATTGATTGGGATTTTGGACCCATAGTTATTGTGATAATTTCACTTCATCACTAACAGGAGTAAAGTTGCTCATTTTACTTTGTGCTGACAGAAAACTGTACCAATGTTGGTTTTGAACATGCAAAATTAGAGCCATTGCTTTGTGAAGTTTTTGGGAGAAAGTAAGTGTACATAATGTTGACTATTTTTTTGGAGTGTGTTATATCATGGATAAGGCTAGTTGTTTCCCCTGATTCCTTAGCTTCATATTTTCATAGAGATAAACGATGGATCTTCTTATCTAACCCTCGGCAAAAATTGCTGAAAAGTACAGAATGTCAATGTTTCAGTTTGTGCAGTTTCTGGCAAACATACATGGACACACCAGCACACAGAGAAAACATACCTTGACAGCCACCAGCATCTTGTCCTTGGTAGGACTGAGGTTGTAACACTCTGCCAGAAAGACTTTACCGAACGCTCCTTCACCCAACTCCCTCTTCAGGATGATGTCTCTCCGCTTTATATGCTGGACAACTAAACCACACACAGACAGGGAGAGAAAAAGGAAAGAGGGAAAAACAGTGAAAAAATAGAACTTTTTTATTTTGCTGTTGTATGCCTCCGCAGATCGTCAAGATGGAGTTACACCCATGTCTGTCCTGCCTCTAATACACAGCCATGAGGGTAGACCATGAGATGCTTCAAATATGTGATATATAATATCTGTACAATCACCATAACTGTCACCATTCAGTATCATATTAAACGTCTCCCCTTCTGTTCCCGACCTATGCTGCTAAATACCGGCTAGAAAAGTATTTTTGCAGATTAATATGATGTCATGGTTAGGGTTAGGGTTGACCTTTGGATTTAAATGGCCTTACTTCTTCTTGTTAGCCTATTAGATGTTTGTGTGAAGTTTAGTCATTATTAATGTACAAATTCTTCTGTTAGGGCTACAAATGTGTTTGTGAGGTCACAGAGACCTTGACCTTTGATCACCAAAATCAAATCAGATTATCTTTTAGTCTTGGCAGGTATAGAAATACCCTTCAGGTGTTCCTGCGTTAGTATTCAAAGTAATAGGATGGATGGATGGATGGATGGATGGATGGATGGATGGATGGATGGATGG
>JAOWBC010000001.1:25798065-25809542 GCA_028566105.1 Hypoplectrus providencianus
GAGAAGTAAAGAGGTGTGTTGTGTGTCCACACATGCACACACACCTTGTGTGAGACACACTGGCAGCAAGCTATTCTCCTGGATTAGAGGCTTTCAAGTAAATGAGTGAATACATTATGGATTGGTGGCCGAGCATCAATAACGCAGACATACTGTATGTGAGAGGAGTGAAGCTGCAGGACAGCCACTCTGAACAGGCCGGCAGTACAATGGGCACCCAAGGGACCCCTGACTGAAGACACTTATCAAACCGTAGAGGAGGTGGAGGAAAGTAAGGTGAGATATCATTCTAGCCACACTAACAGTACGCCTACATCGACATATATGCACAGATTTCATTCTCCCCGTCACACACCTACACACATACACTAGTTATACGCACATAGACATTTCCTTTCCTGGTCTGTGTGTGTCCTGAGGGTAAAAAGTACATTCATATTCAGTGAATGATCGGCAGAGGCAGAAGCCGTTTGGAGCCATTTTGTTTTTCCAGCCGCCGGCAGAAAGCAGTGGCCATTATGACCTTGTGATGAATACAGGGTTCATTTTCTTTTTATTATGCACGCACATAGAATTAAATCTACCAAAAAAAAAAAAAAGGGGGGGACAAAGGATGCAGCCTTCTGAGAGGGAGAACATTCTGTAAAGTCCACGTCAAGCTGCCATCATGCTCAGCCTTGATCTGACTTTCAATTCCAGGCGCAAGTTTCATTTGTGCCCACTGTCATTTATTCATTAGCTTGCAATCAGATCTCCTGTGCAAGGCCTGAGATGTTATAAATCAGTCACCGGCTGGCCATTAACAATTCATGCAATTCATAAAACATAAGATCCGTCATTTATTTATCACCTCTAAATGGGATTTCCTTCCTTCTCATTGGCTCAGACTCAGAAGTCAACTCCTGTTAGCCTGACCGACGGCCATTTTGAGAGCGAGCCAATATATAAACAATGCGCATCCCAGCTGAGAGGGTTCGAGAGAGCCGGATCTCGTTGAGAGAGTCTTTTCCCTGACAAAATCCGGTCGGTGTGACTGGTATCATGAGGAAGGGAAGCAGCAGGCGCCAGGCTGCGGCTGGCTGCTGGCACAGTTGTTTTCTGCTGATTCTCTTGAGCAGTTGATGTAATTGTGAGTAATTAGGCCTTAAAGTGGTCTTGTCTTTCCCAAACCTGGAACACGAGTCCCGGGGGAGAGTGAGCAAAGTAGAGGGGGGTGTTGGAACACCAGTAGCTGGTGTACAGAAGGCTGCTTTTATCAAAACAGACCCTATATGAAGAGCCTGGAAGCGAGCCAGCAGACGCTAACACCATATGATCACACTGGCTGTAGATGACAGAAAATGATGCTCCTACCCCGAGGGCACTACTCATTGTCAAGGCAAACAGCACATCACAATGGAGATGCAACAGTTGGAAAGAGCCGTATAAAAGACGTGGTGTTTGATATCACTCCCTGTCCAGATGCTGCACTTTACTTTACAGTGCATAACATTCGGTGGGAGTTTGTGTTTCTTAAGTGCCGTAACAGTTTTAGTATACTTAGCCTCATGCTTGAACAACAGCAGTTCAAGGGTCCCTTTGTAACACCATAAAATCAAATACTGTGTAATAATGGTCACCAGTGGTAATGAGGGACACAACAGTGTCACGAGGAGTGTTAACAAGTAGAAACTTGACTTACGAGTGGTCGGCTTGTTGCAGTTGTGTCCATGCCTGAAGTACTGAGGATTTTCCACAACAGGGATACGAGTCATCCCTATGACAACCGCATCAGGACCTGCATCCAGAGTGCAGGGGGTAATAATCCCATGATTCACATGATGGAGAGGGCTGGCAGAGTCTTCCTCACCACTGATCACAGCTACTGGACCTGCAAGACGGACAGAAGACACAGAAATATGAGCTTTTTCAAAGTTCAAATGCAGAGTTTATGTTATATTTGTCTGAAAAATGAATATATTTTTTTTTATCATACATGGAAGTCATAAGCCTCTTTCACCAGCCAAGTTTCCAGAAAAATGTTGGTATTGTACATTTCTGCTCACTACAGATATGATTCTTATTTGGCATCCATTTGAGACGCATCAGGCTTTCAACTAACTCCAAAAACCCTCGGCGTCAGTATTAGATGCTCAAGGCTACACTGGACTACTAATAGAAACATACTAAGCACTTCACTGTGATCCACATGAACATTGTGAGACATCAAAAGGCTCAGAGGCCAACTGGGATCCAGTATGCAACTAGCACAAGTGTAATGTGAAAAAGTAGGATATGGACTACTCAGTGAGGCAGGAGACAGCTCGTGTCCTGTAGTTAAACATTAGAAAACAAAAAGTATTTGCATATTCAGATATTAGGAATTTCAATGAAGGAGTTGATTGAATTCCAGGCATTTTTGATAAGGTAATTGAAAACATGTCAGGAGGAGAGCTTTAACTAATAGTCAGCTTAATCAAATGATGTATGGGCTACTGTTGGGGCGCTGGCTGCTTTGTTTACAGTTTTGCACCACAGGCCAGTGAAATGATATACAGCAGTGGCAGTGAGAGAGCTGAGACTGTGATCGTGAGGAGAGCAGTCTGGAGTTCGTGTTCAGGATGCCGAATGGCTTCATGTTTCTCTCTCAAACCAGCCATGTGAACTCTAATCTACAGTCGCATCCTCCTCATAAACCACACAAATACTGATAGCGGAATAAATCAGAACAAAAATAAACATGTTACACAAAAACCTGAGTTTGATGAGCATCAGATTCAAGTGACATCAACAAATCTTTACAAGTGTAAAACACATCCTGAACTGTTCTTTTAAATGTTGTTCATAGGAGAAAAGTAGAAACATTCTGAATCAATCCTAAAAATAGTTTATAGAGGGAACTAGTCTGGGTAGATGAAAGGCACCATTTAACAAAAATGATTTTGTGACATGCAAGGTTGGTGCGCTTTCCTGAGACTCTCAGTTTTGATTTGTCAAGTGATGTCAAGGTTTAATTTTCAAATTTATCAAATATATGAAAATATTCCTTTGTTTATTCCAAAGCTGACAGAAAATTATTTTTTATGATCAGTTAATTGTTTTTTAAAGCAAATATTGTTCAGACATGTCAATCATTATTTGTTTTTTTTCTATCATGTATAACAGTAATCAGTAAAAAATAAGTATCTTTGGCTTTTTGACTGTTAGTCTGAATAAACAGGCACTTTTAATGTCACATTAGGCTCTAAGAAACTATGATAAACATTTTTTCAGTATTTTATGATCTTGAAATAAAACTTACCTTTAAGAACACAAACTGCGTAGCATAGATGTGCTTCATTCCAAATGTCAATTATTGTCTGAAAAATTACATGGAAAACTTTTTCCAGTTTTCTAATAATGTAAATGGGTTTAACTATAGTCACTTCAAAAACTTCAAACTACAGACACAGTACGTTCTGCTTTTTAAAATAGATATGTTGAAAATACAAGCACTTACATTAATTTTGTGTTAGCTTCTAATGTATTAAATGTGACTGTCTCTGTTTAAATAAACAGGACTCACTTGACCTGTGGCTTGCTTGGAGGATAAAGCAGATGAGTATGCATATTGCTGAAAGTGCACTGAAATTTTATTTTTAATGTTAGTCTGTTTTTTTTTCCATGCACTTACTGTGTAGGTGGCCTGTGGACATGGAGCAGGGGCGGTGACTACAGTTGGCCTTTGTTAACGATGCTCCATAAGCAGTTAAAAGAAATCAAAGTACGCATTGGTACTCAAAGAAGGGACGGAGAAATACTCTAAGCTGAACATAATGCAGCGTAATCAAGATAGCAGTGGGGCTTATGTATGGAAACTGTGTGTTACATGTTATCTCCAGCAACATCTCCAACCAAAGCTACAGAAAAGATTGTCAGTACCACCCATAATGACCCATATGAGCGTTTCATGGTTCAAGGTACGGAGTAGCCTGGTGCATTGTAAAAATAGCACACACATCATTGTACATACATGTACAGCTTGCTGTTGTAATAAAGGCTGAAGTTTTGTTGAATTCAGGCTACAAAGCCAATGGTCTTGATTCAGAGCAAAAACAGTCAGGTAGATGTAATAAAAGAACGTTTAAAAATGAAAGAAAATGTATGTAAATGCTGGAAGTGGGGTAATCACGAGGGTGAGGTGACCAGTGGAAGTGACCTAGTTACATATAAACATAATGTACAAAGCATGAGTCCCTTGAAGTTTTACGACACTAACTGCGTTCTCCTGGGTGAATGTTCAATGTTTTGTTAGTCAGACCCTAATCCTAAATTGTAAATCATTAAAACTGAGTGTCTCAAATGTAAATATGGGTCTTATTTTGCTGCCTGTACAAACAACCTATATGGTCGTTTTTAAAGGGGGAGACTTATTAGATATATTTTTGCCCAGCCTTTTTTTTTTTTTTTTTTTTTTTTTTAAAAAAAAAATATCTTTTCAAATATAAGCTTTAACATGTGCAGTCTGTCCATGACATGTTCAGGAACATTTCCCTCATGGTCATATATGAATGGAAGCAGCAATGTTCCCACCTGAAGACCTTGTAACATTTCAAAAATGCAGGTACGCTGTGTTCTGAAACAGCAGGAACAATGCAGGGACGAGCATGTTAAGGGTCACACCCATCGTGTGTATGTGTCATGTGTCTAGCTGGCATACGCATGTAGCAAGTGACAGAATGCAGGGACAATTAGAAAAGTTCAAAATAATAAATCAAAAGTTGTCACTCATCAACCAATAGAGCTACGTACTTTGACAGCCAACCATAATTTGATTTCCTTAATCAAAATTCAAAAGAGGTCTCTGACATGATTTACTGTCAGTCAATCCAGTTTCCTGTTATGTCGCTGATGTGTTCAAAGTGACACACAGTTTTGACAACTGCAATCTTCAGAGGGGAGAGAGGCAAGAAACATTTAAAGTCAACAGCCAACAGGAGCTGATTCAGTGGAGCTGTGACAGTCAATCTGTTTACCCACAAAGTCGAGTCTCTCGCTCACCTGACAACACCGTAAATAGTAATCAAGACCCAGTCATATCAAATTATAGACCCAGAGCTGCAGAGAGGTGGGCTGTGATGAAGTGACACATGTGAGCATCAATTTATTTACTACATTTGCTCATATGCAGGTTTTTCATAGCTGAGCAGCTGCTTTATGAGAGAGATGTGCACAGGCGAGTGCAGCTACTCACTGGGCAACTACGTAGCCAACCGCTGGGGACAAGTGGCACGCTGCAGCCCTAAATCTCTGCCGATGCCTCTGACCCTCCACTACACAGCACAGGCTGAAAGATTTATGTGCAGCACAATGCTTCAAACATCACTACACTTGAAATAAAATCATTACATAGAGCGCTAGATGAGGCAAGTGTAAAAATCTGTTAGAAACAGAAAATGATACCTCAAAAGGATTCTACTATTATGCCGTGCTTTTTTAAATACAATCTGAATTGGACTGAAAACCCATCTGGTCAGAGTCCAGTGCCAGATCGATGCGGCCTTGGGGAACGCCTGGCCTGCCTCCAAACCGCTGCACTCAAAACTACACAAAAACCTCCCACTTGATTTTTTGAGAGATTTAGGTTTCCTGAGGAGTGAAAGGGAAATTGGACTTCTTGACTTCAGAACATCCAAAAAAAATTGCATTTATGTTACCTGAGTGATGAAAAGGCCCAACGGCCTCTGAGGGGGTTTTTATCTTCTGAGACGTTGCCTCTGCACAGAATGGAATTGGAACAGGAAGTAGACATTTTCCCCCGAAACGTCTATCTGGGAGTAAAGTTCCTCTCTATTAAACCAACTTTGATTTATTCAGGAGAACTGGAAAATGAAATGAGCCAACTTTCGGCTATTTTTTTATTCTTTTCATCTCTCACCCCTTTCACACCTTTTTTAAGTAGTAATATGGTTCATACAGAAGGTAAAATCAACCATGCACTACGAATGGCCACTGAGTCTAATTCAGACCTTGACTAAGAACTTTGAATGGTTTTTCAGCTCTAACTTTTCTATTCCTCAGCTTACTACAGTCTTATGACATGACAGATGTGATAATAAATATGTAAACATTACCATTTACCTTGAAGAAAAAAACACCAACAAAAACCGTCTGTATTTATCCAAATGTCCCTCAGTTTCATGATTGTGAGCTGGAAGTGCCATAATAAATTAATTGTTTTATTTTTAACATTTTCAAGCAATGTTTTTGCCCTCTTGCAAATCTTAAGATCAGAACACAGGAACAGTTCTACGTAGGAATGTCCCAGTATGTAATGTGCTATAATTACTGTGGCCGAAAAGATCAAGGTAAACTGTATCATCACACTCTTACTGTTACTGTTACTGAACCGTATACTGCCGGTTTGATGGTCCCATAAACAAAAGCAGCTTGGTTGTTAAAAGTTTAAAACAGTTGACTGGAAATGCTTTTAATGCAGCACAGTGGCTGTGTGTCTCAGATTCTACATTCTATATTTTTTTCTTTCTCACCCTGAAAGTGCGTTATTACCCTTTGGGGATACACGCCAACCTCTTTCCTTTGTGGACTTTCTCGCTCTATATACAGCGTCGCCTGACTTCCTCCTCTGCGCCTGCCATAATTACTACATTACAACTAAGCTGAGCCTCAGGGCTTAGGATAGTGAATTATTTATCTTGTGTCTGAAAGGTGGCTAGTTCAAAGGTTTGCTTGCTCTTTTATATGCACAGAAATGAAAAGTGAATGAGAACAGCCCGATTAAGCCTATGAGCTTATGCTAAGCTAAGCTAACAAGCCGCTACTAGAAGCTTCATATTTACCATGAAGACATAGGGTTGTTTTTTATCGCCTTATTCAACTGTCAGCAACAAATGGATGAGAGCATTAAACAAAATACAAAATCCTTGATAATAAAAGGACACAAACAGCTAAGTCAAATATTCTCAATAACTCAATGCAATCTTCTCTTGGAAAATAATCGACTGGTTGCTTCTCGCACCTCATATCTAGCCTCATACACAGCTGCATTCCACAGAACTTGGCAAGAATGCAATTGATCATCAAAGGACAACCCACCACCGGCAAAAAAAACCCTTCATTTAACATGTTCAGAGTAACAGACACCAGCTTGTTCAGGGATTCCTTCTGGGAAAGTCTTAGATCACAGTGGCGGGCTGTCGTTTGAAGGTTAGTTAAATCTCATTGCTCACATCCCTCTATGCTTTGCCAGCCAATGTGTTTCTCCAGAAAGCATCCTTTCACTTTTTGGGGGTAAATATGTCTCTCCAGAAGAAATTTCTTCATTATTTTCCAAAAGATGCGTCACTCCATTTGGCAATACTCAATATTCCTTCACATAATGTGAAGATGTGACACGTTTTGCGAGCCAGGACTCATGGCGCTGCAGAAAATGTTTTATGTTTATGTAAGGTGCGAACCAGGTGCATTAGCTAATTCAGCCAAATCAATTGATCAAGTGTGACGTTTGCATCATCTGTTTCTCTAAGTTTAGAAGTCAATCTAATTTACTCAACAGGAACAGAGGCGCCTTCCCCTCCTGGGTTTTAAAATGGACTCATTCATTAAGGTATTATCCAAGTCCTGGGCCAGCGGGTCCATCTGTGAACTGGGCCTTGCTGATGAATTACAAGAGCAAGCAAACCTTTGAACTAGCCACCTTTCAACCACAAGCCGACTTTTATCTCCGGGCTTTGTCACCCTGGAAGCATAATCATGTTAACCTTTTTAAGAATGCTAAAAACAAAACATGCAAATGTGAAAGGAAACCTTTTTCATGTTTCCATGGAACACCCACACGAACTCTGGACTACACCGGTTTGTAGATTAGCTCTAGTAGCTTTTCATACAGTTTGCTATTATTGAATGGGAAGCATCTCATTCCTCACTGTCACATTGAGCAGGCTAAAGAGGGCGGAGCTCTTTTTTTTCCTTTTTCATTCTTGTGTCACACTAACCTCCAGAAATACCATTTAATAAATATTCTAAATATCTATGAAACAGACCAGGGTTAGTGTGGCTAATTGGAAGAAACAGAAAAACTCAAAGCGGCCATGTCTTTAATTATGCATCACTTTAAGCCTTCATGTAATTTAAATGAGTGAGTTACATTAAAATTCTGTCCTTGTACAGTCGTCATATTGTAGTCCCTGAGGTTGCTGCTCGGTTAAAACACTGTTTGTTACTGTCATATTTAACACAGCTGTCCAACCACACCAGGGTACCAATTTACCCTGCTCGTATAAAAGTCTTCTTTGAACCAGGTTCAGGCTGACTTCTGCTCTGGGCCAAACACTGGCAATGCTATAGCACTACCATGCAAACCATCGATGCAAGTGTGTAATTATGAAGACAAAAATATAACATATCACAAACGAAAGCAAATCAATGCATTCTGTTTTATTTATGATTTATATTTGTCCCAACTTGTATTTGTGTATATGTGCATGAGTTGTGTAACTTTTTCCTCACTGACATGGAAATACTGTGGGTTTAAAGACATAAGTGAAATAGGGGGCTTAAAATAATGATACTGTATATTTACAGTAAAATAGGTTGGAAATTAAACTGAAATGGTGTCACACATGAAATGCCTGGGCTGAAATTGAGTCCTTCTCAATAGGCGCAGCTTCTGTTCCTTTTTGGACATTAACACATACAACGACACAATTGCACAAGGGACAAGGGACAGACCATGCCACTTTTGTTTTCTTGGTTTTCTTACTGTCCTACCATCTTTCAAATGACAAAATAAGTTGTTTCAAAAGTTGTCAGCAAGCAGACAGCGTCTTGTGGGCTTTCTTTTGCCCTAGCTTTCGCCTCTCAGGCCACATACAGCTACGTCTCTGGGGGATAGCAAAGTGTGTCAGAAGCTCCAGAGCCTGGCTAGATAGCCATCTGGTTGCCGACCACTCTTCTCCATGAGAATCAGTCTGCTTACTATAGAGAGTTATGTGGAGAAAATTGTTAAACCATATGTGTGCTGTTGGTTTCACTTTTATGAGTGTCGCATGAAAGTAAGTTGGAATTAGTAGGCTAGGTAGCTGACAAGAAGACAGCTCAGCTGTTTACTTATTACAGTTATTGATTCTGCTTACAGAAAATGAGCCATACAAAGTCATGCTTTCCTACACTCTGACACGATCAGTGGATGAACCATCAAATTTGTAAATTTTACTTTTAATTAACACACACTTATAAATGTCTGCCACTCTGATTCTGAATGAGAATGTCTTATTCTGTTTCTGTTTCTCTCTTTTTTTATGTTAAGCCTGATATTCAACAAAATATAAGTTAAAAATCAATATCCATTCCTTATCAATAATGAGGTTTTTAAGCAGGTAAAGTGAATTACAATAGATTGTATTTCCGATTATTGTTAAACTGCCAGTGCCACTGGTTTTGGAACTGCTGGTGCTGTGTCTCTGGAAGACGATAATATTGGCTGTCTGGGACTCACTGTGACACAGTACGTCCTCATTTTTGCACCTCATCACGTCAGTAGGAATATCAGATTTTATGGATATGTCCATATCTAATTTTTCCTCCTTGTTCTCTGCTGCGGGACCTATTTTCCACAACAGCCTTTGGCTTTTCTGCACACTGTATTTATTACAGCTCTCATTGTATTTATTAGAATTATTTGTACAAATATGCCACACCGGACTAAAAACTCAGCAGGGGGATCTGTCTGTGGAGCTACCTGATTGTTGTATCCCTGCTTCTAAAGTGAGTGCTGAAGGTGATACTCAGGACAAAAAAAAAAAAAAAAGCCAGCGGGTGACTCTGTAGGGTTTTCCCTGTGGTGGGGAATAAATTGTGCAGAGTGTGATTGCTTCCGTTCCACCTCCTTGTGGTAATTATCACACAGATTCCTTTCAAAGGTAGTTAATTAGGACTGGAATTAACTTGAGGACATGTAAAATGAACAATAGAACACAGGAAGGATAACTCACTGAGGCAAGGCCACGCTTCTAGTTAACGATGGATTTGAAACAAATTAAGTCCATACGTGGGAAGCGTAGAAAACAGTGAAATCAAGGCAAACATCATGCTTGTGAAGCTGGAAACAAAATATTAATCAAGTGTCATAATGATTAAAGCCTTGCTCCACAATCATCAGTGATGTTATTATGCCATTCAGTTCTTTGACTGTACAGCAGGTTAATTCACTGATATATTGCTGTAATTGAATCCGGCAAATGGCTTATGTAACATCTTAACACCTGTCAACTCCAAACAGGAACCTTTAACTCAAATCCCGAGCTTTTTGTGATGCTGAATTAGCTAGTCACCTCCCGATTACTGAAAACAACTATGATGTCTCGACTGCTTGCTAAGCAGCAGCAAATCCATGCAGCGAGCGTAGCATTGGTGCTATAAAAAGGCCCGTTAATTACCAAATGCCACATCGTGTGAAGAAGCCTGGAGGTTATGTGCACAGCTCAGATGACAACTCCCTTCGCTGCGGTGAAGAAGACATGTGCACAGCTCTTCTGACAAGTGGCCTCAACCTGCTCTCTCCACCTCCTACTCACAGCCGGTGGACATGTGACAACAGTGCAGGTCGGCCGTATCCAGAAAGCAGCCTCTATGCAGTGAAGCACCCCCGGACTGCCTGCTGTGTCCTCTCCAGTTGATGGTGACCAACAAATATTGAGCTCTCAGACAGCTGATATTTATGATCCTCTGCAATGTAGGCTATCGACAATTTACAGTCAGAGCGTACAGCTCAATGTGCTCTCTCTTTATTGTGGTATAAACAACAGCGAACACTGAGGGGAAGGACGGCCGAGTCGAGACTGAAATAAACACGCATTTGAAATCTGCTGTAAACCTATCACTCACTGCATCTGAAGCCACTTGTACGTCCTCTAAAGCGCCTACACCGTGCCGAACATTATCTGCAATGACACAGCACTGAACCAATTACAGCTTGTGTTGCTGTATATTTGCGGCCTTGATGCTCAGAATGATAATAAAACAAAACAGTGAGATTGTTATTCTGACTCTGTTCTCACAGTGCCCTATCAGCTTTTATATCTTTGACAACACATTACTCTGTAAGCTCCCTGAAGACAGACGAAGTAATTTTACACGAGCCTGAGAAGTGATGGAAAATGACATCATCCAACAGTCGAGCTGTCCCGGATCCGTCCCTTGATTTATGACTACACCGAAGCCGGGATCTTTACCAAAACTGAGACCTACATTTTATTACCTGTTATGTGCCCAAACACAAATTGAAAACAAACCATAGAGCAATCTGAGAATATATTCGGAGCAATACAAGACTCCACTCTGTATGGGGTTTCATTCTTCTCCCATGGAAATGTAATCAGAAAGGGCCAAATGAAAAAGCTTGTGGTGGCATTGTTACGGAAACTAGTTTGCATCATAAACTCAGCAGTAAAGCCAACAGCGCATGCATACACATGCGCGCACACTCACACACACACACA
>JAOWBC010000001.1:25845354-25856666 GCA_028566105.1 Hypoplectrus providencianus
TTAAACTTATCCTGGATGCCATGTAAAGATCCTTCGATTCAACAGACCAGCTAGAACTTTCAATGTTTATAAAAAAAAAAAAAAAAAAAAGAAATGAACCTGACCCAAAGCTAGACTATCCTGCCAAACTCGGGATAAGACAGGGAGAATGACTTGACAGTCTACAGTGGTCATTGTAGTGTCTCAAAAGTATCCTAAAAAATTAAATTTGTCTATCTCTCAGGAGTGGGCACTATATTGCCATGAGTGAGAGTAGCTCATTTCAGTTCATCGGCCAAATACCGGATCTGATTCTGATAAAGTCCAATTTCAAATCTAGTAGGCCAACGCAGTAATGCCTTTGGTTAAATGCAAAACTCCCAAGTCAGAATTGATGAACACTTCATTTACAGAAAAGAAAATGAAAAGTGATCTCTTAAAAAACATAAATACAATTTTAATGATACATTTCCCTGTTTCACACATTGGTCAGTCTTCTAACTGTCATTACAAGCCCATCACAGCAGAGCTCCAAAGACACAAAATGTTAGTCTTGTGCATTTGGAAAATGAGCAGCAATAGTATTAAGATTGTGGACCCTATGGAATTTTAATTAGTTATGATTCAAACATCTTGTTGAGATCTTGCTAGCTGGAGCAAAACAGAAAGGTGGAGTCAACAATAAAGCTGAAGGTACATTAAAGCAGGTCATGAACCGCTCACTGGCTCGACTGTCTGAGCTGGTGGTTACAAAACAAAACACAGCTCAAATGACTGAGCAAATGTGCAGATAAATTCAATTCACCATCCTTTTTGTATTTGTTGAAGTATTTCCTATTATTCTGCAAACACAAAATCCATCAAAGAACATGCGTCACATACACAATTTATTATTTCCAGGTATTCAACCGTCGTTTCCTCAGATAACTGAGTGAGATTTAACTCTTCATTGTTTGGGAGAGCAGAGCGAGGCACACCTGGCAGGTATCCACGCTCTACTGAGTGCAATTTTGTACTTGATGTTAAAATGCGACATGCTGCACCTGTACAAATGCGGCTTTTGGCAAACAGCAGAGGTCTGCGGAGGGTAAGGAGAAGAAGACAGAGACAGAGCCATGAAACGAAATGAACTGGTGTCAGGGAAACTCCGGTCTGAGGCCTCCAGCCAGGACATCAGAGAGTAATTGTGGGCAAATTAATGGCCACATGGTAGACTGGCTGCCACTGGCTCAGACACACACAGCACACTAAAGTGCATCGCTCTGTGTGTGAGTGTGTGTGCCCTAACTGCCATCTCTCTGTCCCTCCTTCCCAGCCTTCATCCCTCTCTCCTCTCCTCCCTTTGCCCTCCTCTCTCCTCAGCAGCATTAGCATCAGACAGCCTGTCAGTCTCCCTGTGAACTCCCTCACACAGTGCCGCTATAATGTTTCACACTCTCGTCACCTAAACACCTTTCCCTCACCTGCCTCACTCCCAGAAGCTGTGTGAGTGTGTGTGTATATGTGGTCGTCACAGCGCAGTCAACGTCCATCCGTTTCCATCCCACGGCTGATTAGAAAGAATGGCCTCATATGGTGATGGAAGAAGACTCTGATGAAGGTCAGAGATCAGACTGGCCCACTTAGTTTAAGCCGTCAACAGTGAGGCTGCCACAACAGCCTGAGGCCAAACCACACATCACACACAGGAGATTTACGGTCCAGTGTGAGAGCCGGCCAAAGCGTCGTTCCAGCGGTATGACTGCACTTACCGCTTCACGAACATTCACACATTACCAGCTAACGGGGAGGGAAACTAGCTTGTTTACACTGCGGCTGCTTGGTTAGGGGTAGGAGAGGATACGTTCTGCATGCTGAGTTGCTGATAGAATTCCCATTAAAGAGAATTGAGAGAATTAAAGATTATGTGGATGCTGTGGTCATAGGGCTGTAGTGTGAGCAATACTGCTGCATACACTGGTTACCCAGCATTTTTTTTAGGTCCAAGGAGCATTTTATACTACACTTTTTTGCGAGGTAATAGTGGTAATCCCAATATAGCATAAACTAAACATAGCCTTTGCTGCCGCTCCCATCACCAGCAGTACATTGCTTACCCTCCATGACGATATCCCCCCTAAACGTGCATGCCGACCGTGATCTACTCTCGTTTATACAATCACTCGGGACTTGTACGTGATACAACCCCTCTTCAAGTTTTTGCTTACCCATCAAAACTTAGTGAGAGATAGCTGGACCAACTCATGAAGATTCTGTTAGCTTAAATAGATTGTTAGTGTTATTTGTTACTTGGCTACAGCCAATAAAATTAAGTAAAAGTGATTGTTGCGTGGTGTAAAAAGCTTTTGTCTACCACCCCTTCCTGAGAAATTACTGTGAATTTCAACTCGAAATCTGCCGCTGTTATGGCTGCCAGCAGACAGTTTCTGTACAGGTCACCTCACTGTGAGTTTAGAGAAATGTACGAGGGTAAAGAAGGACTTGGTGGAAGCTAAATTGGAAGCATCAAATATAAAAAGTATCTGGTGAATTTTGGAAACCATGAGCCACTCAACAGCAGCTGCCCCGCTGTACAGACCTCAAATAACCTGAAAACATTTTTTTCTCAGAGGTCCAAGTTTGACATTTCTTGACTTTTTTTTGGTGATCCAAGCAGGGAAGGTGAATGACAAATGCTCCGTCCCCATCTGGCTCAACAACTTGAGATCCCCTGGACTAAAGCCTTCCATATTTATGTTGCTCCTTCTCCAAATTCACTATGGATAAACATATATATATATATATATGTAATAACATCGACATCCAGAAACTATTACTACAGGTCACATGGGGAAAAACTTCAGAAAATTTCTGAATACCAGCTATTGGATGCTAATCATTAGGAATGGTTGGATTGAATACATAAGGAATGGTGCTGAACAGAGCTTATCAAGCACCACAAAACAAACCATTTTCTCAGCGTTTACTATCTCAGCAGCTGAAGGCCAACAACAAGTGATTTGTGTGTGCATAAAGACGCCAAAAAACAAGTAGAATAAAACAAAAGATACAATAGCAGGGTTAAATTACAAACACTTACCTAGTTCCATTAAGTCTGCAAAAGAGAAGACAGAGAAAGTCACACTATGTCAATAAATTGACACAAGGTGTTAACCTTGCAATATTGACCATGGGGAGAAATTTGCATCTTTGTGGGTTTATTCCCCCTCTCTGTGAACTCAGAATGAACTGCCAGCGAACAATCTGCATGACTGAACTGTGCCTGAACCCTGGCTGCGATCCAGCCAGCAGGGATCAGCCATAACCTGCACCATGCAAAGGGAGATTTTAATAAAAACTAAAAGCTCCCAATAGTTCTTGCACCTCGAATTGGACCTGTTATTCATTCAACAGGTTGTCGAAACAAGAAATTCAACTAGTTGAAGACTTGTTCCAATCGTGAAGCTCATTTCCAAAAAGTGGGCCATGCTAGCTCTTGTGGGAATCAGAGAGTTACTTGGCAGTATTTCATCTTTTCTCCTGTGCTTTGATTTTTATTTGAATCCAGAAGAACGAAGGTAATGTTCAGGCAGAAAAAAATGTGTTAATAACCCTTGTATAAATGACATTTTACCCTTGAGTATACTGTCAATTGTGATTATGGGAACATCAGTGCTGCCAGCTGCCAATAGTGCATCACTCATCAACTATAAGTACAGGGAGGAGTTCTACCAAGCAGAAATCATCCACTCACCATCTACATCCACCGGCGGTATGAGGAAGTGACCATACACCGTCTTGGTGACCGTTCCCAAAGCGTTGCTGGCCTCAAGAGTATAGTTGCCATTGTTGATGTGCGTTGGGTTCTGGAAGGTCAGACAGCCCTCCAGATAGTCCTGGTAGAAGTCCATCTCAGTTCGGATGTAATCGTTCTGGAGAATCTCCTTTTGCTTGTAGAACCAGCGCAGCTTGGGATGGGGGTAACCCCGGACCGTAAACTCGATGCAGGTGTCGTGGCGCTGCTCAGGCTCAGCCAATCTCAGGATGACTGGAGGAACTACAGATTAGAAAGAAAGAAACCATAATGATTACAAGACAGATTACCATTTTAAGCATTTTGACAGTCTATCCATAGCATGAGGGAAAGAGCAGAATGTTTCCTGGATCACCAAAACATTGTAATTTCCTTCTTGAAACAGTTTGTCTGATTCCTTTGTTATAACAAGAAGTTGAAGTATAAAGGGACCTTTATGTGTTTAGAAAGCTGCACAGTCCTCCGGGCTGATGAAAACCTGTCCTTTTTCTTTGAAGAACCTCGAAAAATGCAGCAGCAGACTAAACACAAACTTGATTTGTTCTGGGAAGCTTGGCATTTAGGAGGATGCTCTCTTTCCTGGGAGTGGCAACAAGGCTTTTACTGTGTGTTTTATATTACACAGTACATAGGACAGGGGAAAAAAACAAACAGATAGAGGGACTTCTCTAGCTTGAAATAGACAGAGGAATCTCCTCTGCATAAACAAGCACATACCCTCACTTCCCTGATGTGCAGAAACACACCTCTGAATCCACAACACCGCCAAGCTGAGAGGCAATTTATCACTTTAATACCATCAGATACATTTCATAAACAATTCATCCACTGATTTGTCTCTGCAATGAGTCAGTCTTGCAGCTACATCATCAAAAGAAAAATATTTGGCAGATGGTATTACCTGGCAGCCTCTCTCTGTGTCTGTTCTACATACCAGCCACCCCACCAACAAACCTACCCACCCCCCGCCACCGCTCACACGGGCATGTGTGAGCAAACCTATTTACATTTGCTAGCTCATGGTTGCATGTGTGTGTTTATGTTGTCTTTCAGCCAACCCTCAGCTGCCCCAATGACTCCCCACCCGCAGTTTCATACAATGTGCTATTAGAGAGTACATGGATTTAATTATAATGTGAATCAAGGGGTAGAGCTACAGTCTTATTAGTAATTTATTGATTAGAAACACCAAATATTTGATGATTATAAGTACCAAATGGGAAATTTGTATGACTTTAACTGCTTGGAGGCCACAGGTTTGTTGATGGGCCCGTATTGAGCCCAACAACAAAGATCTTGCTGCTTCTTATTGAATTCGTCTATGGCAGGATGGAGACATTTTTTGGAAACTTTTGTCTGCTGAAGTTAATTTATAAAATTTGCGACTTCACCAACATTCTAATCGCCTATCAAATCATATACCCTAAGCAAATCAGTGCAAAAATACTGCAGAAATGAGTACTGAACAAGCTCCAATTTTGACTTTGCAATCGCATCATATAATAGGTTGATGTTATTCCACTAATCTAAGGGGGGCATCAGTGTCAGAAGCTAATTTCATGAAAATTCATCCAATATTGATCCTGATCTTGTTCAAAATTTGGTTTCACCACATCTTGCTGATGTTGACTATTTTACATGGTATGTAAGGTTTGACCTGCTGGTGAAGTCACAGAAAAGGACAAAAAATCTCCAAAGTCATTAAGATTCTTCCTCTGGTGACCATGAATGTCTGTACAAAGATTAATGGCAATCAAAGTTAAAGCTGCAGAGATTTACCAGTCTGTATATAAATACTTAAATATAGCCCATTGACACCCAGTACACCTAAAGCTTTTCAGGCTCCTGCAGGAAGTGGCCTCCTTGGCCCATTTTGATCATTTGGTAATCAATCCTGGGCAGTGTGACAGCTCTCCAGAACAGGTAAAAGCACTTTTCCCATGCCCTCCATCGATTAAGTCTATTCTAGCATAATCCTGACTCTGACTAAATCCTGGATGTAGGTAAAAGTGTCAGATGAACTGATCATTGAAGTACCTGTCAATTTTGTTATTATAACTGCTGTTGATTGTGTACCAGCAGTTGCTCAAGTTACCAAGTCAAATATTCATCCAGTCAAAAGATGAATAAATTACTTTTTAGTGTTGGAAAGCTGTCATTTCATAAATTGCTTTGGTGATATTGTTCCTGCTAGACAATAGTGACAATAAAGTCATTCAATTGCTCTAAAGGCTAAGGCAAGTGTATGTGTGAACATGCTGGCGTGGGGGCGTGTGTCGAGCTGTTATTGTGAGGAAGAACGAAAAAAAGATGATAGAAAAGAAAGAGATGGGCATGGAGTGAGGGTGGTATATAACTGCACAGCCCAAATACATAGAGAAAGGGAGAAAAAGAGAGAGGACTTTTTTTTTTTTTTTGCTTTCTGATGGACAGTTAGGGAGCAATCCATTTTCCCCACAGCATGGCTGTCACCCCAGCCTCAGTCAATACAATACAAGTCATTATGGCGCTCCATACTGGTCCCTAACAACATGGAGTCCTCATGGCGCTCATATAGATGACAAGCTTTGATAACTACATGCCTTTGATCAGTGGGAACACGGAATGCAAGGATAGTTGTGCAATGTTATCTCGTGGTTACACTGGTGGCTCACTTCAAATGCCATGTTGCAGCCAGATAGGACATCATGGCTGCCGGTGACAGGGGAGTGTGATGAGACTGATACTGCAACAGAGGACTTTCTGCAGAAATCATGAGCAATTATTCAATTTGTCACACTGTTGTTACATGGCTGCATATCTGTCATTTCTCTTTTCACTTAAAAGGTATTCCATATTTCTTTTTTCTTTTTTCAACACATCTATTTAGTCAAAACGTGTATTTGCATTTTGTCTCTTTTTAGTGTTGGGCATTTGGGCAGACCCATTTTGTGCTTTTGATTGTTAACAGGCAACAAGGCAATTTCCCCTTGGGATCAATAAATTATTTCTGATTTGTGATTTATTTTCTTTGGGATAAACAACATTATTTTTTAGGGCCCCATTTAGTAATACATAAACCAGATTGTTTTTGAACTGGTACCCATTTTAGAGAGAACAATGTATTGTTTACAGACATGCAGCCGATAAAGTGAACTTTTGTTTTAAAAAGTTGTTTTCATATGCACTGATAGGAACAGATATACCTGTGATAGCCAGACCAGTTGGGTGCTGGTAAATTTTAGATTTCTATGTCCTTTTTAAATGATTCAGCAGGTCTAGTTAATATATAAATACCTCCAAATATCAAAGGTCTGCGGCAAATAAATGCACACAACATGCATTCACAAAATTTGCCTTTAAAAGTAATGTTGTGATGTTGCAACTGTATTATATTAGGCAGAAAGCTGATGCTACAGTGATGGTACAGACATTCCCCAGCTGCAGTGACAGTGCAGAGACGTCAGACAAAGGCTGTATACACAAAGTCCAACAGTATAAGACAATTAATGTGTTTTTTAAACATCATAAGTATGTAAACATGTTTTATTAGAATCCCAGGATACATGAATCAACCTGAAAATGGACATCATAGGTCCCCTTTAACCTGTAAGAAACAGCACGTTGATATTATGTAGAGTCTCTCGAGGGACCACATCATTTCTTCATTAATGATTCATTACTGCCGTTTATGTCTGCCTGTGGAGCGACTGTGGTAACAAAACTATGAAGCCAGGTGTTACTTAGTGCCTTGTTCTCAGCAGAGAGCTACACTATGCCAGTACAGTAGGACTAAAGGGAAACACATGGTAAGTTGTGTGAGTCCACAATGCTGTAGAGCGGCTATTGTTCGAGACAGCCGCAGAACAATGGGACTGCAGAATTTGCATTGTGGTTAATTACAGTTTCGCTAAAATAGGGAACTCATCTTTGAATGCAGAGAATGTTACTTGACGGCTGGTAATTTCGCTGTCAATCAGATTACTCCCTAATCAGAGCAGCAGTTTAAGCTATTTTATGACATTTCCAGAGACAATAGGCTGCACAGGGGAGGAAATGTAATTACCATCGGAGCATGTGGTGAAAAATTAATAAGTTAATTTGCAGCACCAGCAGAGAGTGTCAACAGAAAAAAAAAATGCCTGGAGATGTACATCCATAGAGTGCCTGTGTGGAGGAAGCCCTGAAGACTAGATGTTGCAAAGTCAATCTGTCATTTGAGCATGGTCCTTAGCAGCTCTGCTTCGGTAGGGAGTGTTTGAATTGGTGACAAATCTCCCCTGTCCTGTAGCGTGATGCATTGCAAACAGCCACAATTGCGCTCTACAACAGCAAGCTTGCTACAAAGAGAAAAATGTCAGGCACCTTGATAAATATTGGCTTTGAATACAGTCTGTCCCAAATCTGCCCAGGGCCAATCCACAGGGTGAACTTATGTAAGAGCTGACGTATATAGTGTAATTCATGGTCTGGGTATCAGAGAAACATTCTCATGGTTACCAAATCATTGCTTTATCATTGCTGAGGGTATTTTTTTTTCCTTTTCCCTTTCCGCTCAGATCAAGGCTGAGCTTTCATGTGGGCTGGAGGGTACATTCTTGCTAATTGGCGACATCAATTTCACTTGGTTTGTAACTGTGCAACACCTCATTGCATTCTAAATGTACCTGCATAATTTGGCTGTTCTGCTTGATAAAGGAGATTTTTTTTCCTGTTGTAAATTATTCTCTTAGACTGTCAGCGTCAGTAATACAAGACATATATCAGGCTTCAACATAAGGCCATCAAAGCTGCAATAAAAGGCATCTTATGCAAAAGGAAATCAGCGTTCTTGCCCGGAAGCATTCGTACTGTACCAGCTGCATTATAAATAAGTATTTTTTCTTGACTGAACTAAACTACAAACTTAGTGGCCCCATTTCTGTTAGTAGAGATAGAAAAATAAAAGTAAATAAACTAATGATATCTCCTTACTACCAAGTCTATACACAATTTACATCATAATCCTGATCTAGCATAATGCAGCAATTTCTTATTGATTTAAGATAATTAAGGTGATTTAACAAGACTGAGAAAGCACAGTCAATATGTCCCCCACCTTCCATTCATTGAGCATGAGCGGTATATCAAAACGGCTACAAATCTGCTCAGACAGCCCTGCTGCACACAAAGTGTGTTTATATACCAATTTGCTTTGCAGAAATATATTTTGGAGGGACTGTGATAATTGTCTGAAATACATATAACCCCTATTTAGAGGGGGTTTGGGTCAGGGAACAGGATATTCAGGGGGAGATAGAAGGTGCCACACAGAAATGATGCACATCATCTGAAGATTAATCTGAGTAGCAAGTTGTTATTGTTATTAAATATAAGAAATAAAAATTTGCCAAATAAAATTGTGAACGTGTAAAATGGCTTAGAACTTTATGACAGGAGTATATTTGGAGGATATTATTGCAGTCGTTTTTGGGTTGAAACTATAGAAAGGTAAAAGAAGAAAAATAAGAAAATTAGCAAGAATTGCATTTTTTTGTGAATAGATGATGATCACTGTTGTTTTTGTGAACTTGTGGGAAACTCTCTTATTGTAAGCCATATATCCTCCCAATGCTCCAGGTCTCTATGGTTATCCTAGAGCAGGTCATTTTAGACATCTAGGTCAAGTCTCAAAAATGGTCATTGAAATGGCTCCTATGAGTTCATACATGTTAAGGCAACTCTATGATCAGCTTAAACTGATATCAGTTTTTATTGCCTCTGGAAACATAATTAATGAAAGGGATTAGACCCAACCAAAACAGATCAGTTAGAGAACAATTGCTATTAGCTCTTCTGAAAACAACAACAACTGGTTATAGCTTTTCCATTTATCATCAGTCAGCAGAACTACTGTCATTAAACAAGACCGGTTTGTCAATTGGCTTGACCCAACTGATGCAGTAGCTAGCAGTAGTAATTGACTTGCAGTAACTGGAAGCTGGAAGAAGACAAACAACAAAGCTGTCAGCTGTACAAATGTAACTTCATCAAACCATGCTGTCTCTTGCTGTACTGGATTATTAATTGTTCCAGTCTGGCTGCCAAACCATGGCAGTCCCCATGAGAGTCGATGGCCTCTAATGTGGATAAAGCATTAGCTCAGTGGTCTGCTGCAATTTCATTCCAAACAATCACCGCAGCAGCAGTGCTCATTGATTAGCACCTTCAGCCACAGAGCAGCATAAATTCACATTTAAAGTGTGAAGGTCATATTCAGAGCCTCCATGAAGAGCGAACAAATACGCTTTAATTGTCAAACATGCCTACTGATGAAGACATTACAGATGTTTAACCAATAGATGAAGGATCTAAGTGAGTACAGATGTTCACACCGCTTTTTACCTTAGGCTAATCCACACTGACCCTATTTAAAATCAAGGGGAAACAACATGACAGCCTCACATTCTCAGCCTTGCTAGCGGCATGCCAGTAAAGGAGGCAATATCGGTCTGTCAGTCTGCCACTTTGATCAGGACTGTTACATCTGAATTGTCCTCCAGCATCATTATGAGGCTGACAAATTTGAAATTTAGTCAAGTTTCTTGCCAACAACTGGATAGATGGCTGTAAATTTTGCTGCAGACATTCATTTTTCTGTCACATTGTATTTAATTTCATTATCTTGTTGAATCAGCTAGTGCAAATTTACATTTGTACAGTACTTTGGCTTTAACTTGCTAACCTAATGGTATTCACATCAGCCTCTGCTATACTTTGTGTTCAGTGCCAAATGTTGGCATTCTTGCACACTAATAAGGTAAACATGATACTGACTTAGCATTTTGAACATGTTTGCATTGTTTCACAGAGCTGCATGGATGCAGGCTCTTAGTCATCTTGTCAGAGGAATCTTTGAAAGTCTGGCTTAATAAACCCTCGAGAAATAATTACTGACAACAATGACCTGTACAATCTGATTGTTAACAAAAGTGTGTCAGTGCACTAGCTGTAAGTCAAAGTCCATTTTAAAGGTATTCCATACAAGAAAAAACAGTGAACACACTCATACAAAATAAAAGCTTTACAATGATTACTTAAGACCCTATCAAAGTGTGTCACAGTGTGTCTCAGCAGATATTCTACCTTTATTTTGTCCTTTCTTGTTGTTTGTGTTTGGGGTGTCTGTGGGCATTGTCCTCAGAATAAAAAGGGAAAAAATCAACATATCTCAAAATAAGAAAAAAAAAAACAGGTGCCGTGAAGGAGGGGTCGAGTTTGAGGTTTTGTTTAAGTTAACATTATGTGACTACTTTTGCTTAGTGTGCCTTTATAACCACCAAAAAAGCCCTCTTAGTAATAAAGTATTATACCCTGTTGTCAAGGATTTTTTTTTTCCTATGACCTTGTAATATTACTCCACCATATGTTCACACCTTGGGCTAAGCTACGGAAGTGTTCTAATTAACATGTTAATTAACATATAAGTAAAAATAAACATTTATTTTCTGTCAAGATAACTACCTTTAAAAAACACATAAAGCAATAGCGAACTCTGAATCTTAAAGCAATGCTCAGTTCA
>JAOWBC010000001.1:25856766-25869491 GCA_028566105.1 Hypoplectrus providencianus
CAAGGTACACAAGGTAGAAGCAGGTAATCCTTAACCTGAAGTGCACATTTGAAATGTGTGTCATTGGCTGTGAGCTCCACTTTGGGCTTAAATGAAGCCCTCACCTCACTCTGTACCCCTCTGCAGGGAATGGCAGAGGAGTTTCCCTCAACTTAATTAAAGGCAAAAGTCCAACTCACATTGTACGTTGAGCTGGATGGAGGAGTTGGTCATCCCCACCACATTCTCCGCGATGCAGGTCAGCAGGTAGTTGTTGTCATCTCGACTGATGTTGAAAAGAGTCAGGTTGATAGAGTGGATGTTCGGCCAGTATACGTTGGACTAGTAAAGGAGAATGAGAGACACAGACAGCCAAAAAGAGACAGTTAGGTATGGCAAGGGTATAAATACACATATACATATGGTGAAGATAAAGAACAAATATCACCCTGTTTTTTTATATATACATAAACATGTCAGTTTGAGGGTTCATTGGGAATGAATAACTCCAAGGATGCAGTCGGATTTTATGACTGAAGAGCTATGAGTGCAGCAAGACTGCAAAGTGTGATGTATTGTACATTTTGGCTACAATGTGACTTACTGATTCTCAACTTTTCACCTTTAGATTGCCAAATACAATGCCTAAGCTTCAGTTGGCCAGTTCCCCAACACCTCACTCATCCTAATAAGCTACGGTATCCATCTCCCCCTTAAACATGGAGCCTGAGGCTGAGGTGACTTTCATCTGTAAAGTCACCTCACCCATAAAGACACAGATGACAAATACAGCCTAGTGCCATTTTCAGACACCGCTGTTCTTCTCTTCTTGCTGTTTATCTCTGCAGTTGTTATTGCTGTGACGTCCCCGGGGCCTGGGTTAGCTGGCTCACTGGGGGTTCAACCCAGGACTCGCAGTCTCACTAAACTAGCTTATTTTGCACAGTGGTGGATCATCATGGTAAGTGATGCTGCACAGTGAATCACAAAGCCACATAGCAGGTAAGCCAAAGCCCTTTCCTTCACAAGTCAATGAGAGTGTTGTTGATAAAACAGGATCCAGATTTTCTTAGTTTTCCTGAAGTGCGCCTCAAATTTATTGAAAGCTGTTGTCATGGCAATAAGTATGAGAGCTCAAACCTGCAAAGGCCTGTGCTCATTCACAGTCAGATGGATTGTGATCAGTTTTGGGTTCCCACAAATGAATTCATTCATATTATCACTATGATATTACATCATTCTGGTTTTTAGATGGGAACATACAGGTGTCTAACAAATTATTATTATACATTATTATTAAATTATAATATTATGATCTGGTGATGTGAGTGTCATAATTATTTTGTTTTCAATGCAGAGTTAAATGCTGTGTTAAAAGACAAAGTGATGGCTTGCTTCTCAGAGATATGAATATTATCTCCTAGCAACCAGGTGGGTAAATGAATTGGGTTATGATCAATGTTGCGACAACTATTTTCTTGCCCTCATATTTGCCAGAACTAACTAATAATGTGAACACCCCCAGCTTTCACAATAACTGAGTTCATTATAGTGCGATTGTGGGAAACAATCAGGAAATGACACACAAACAAGTGTCCTCTGGTTTGTTTGTGTGTGCCCATTAATAGCTGTGATTCACCAGTGTGTTCTTATTTCTGCTCTTCTCTTAGATAAGAGAACAAAACATCAAGACCGGAAAAAAACACACAGTCCAAGAGCAGTTTGAAATGTATAATAAAACCGTATGAAATCATTTTTATTTTTATCTTTTCATTTAATTAACTTGTCTTCTATTTTATTTATTCTGACTTATGTGTTTGAGGATACAAGAACATTTTTATTTTTATTTTATATCAGTTATGTTTATGTAACACAACTTAAAAGCTCACTGAGTTTGTTTTCTATTCAAACTTGATGATATTATGACTTGTCAGTTTTATTTGCTCCTTTAAAGCACTTTGTATTTTGAAAAATAATTTAGAAATAGAGATTCTTAGTCTTATCACACAAAAGGTTGCCCATTTCGACCGTTTTCAGTCATTTTGAAGCTGAAAAGCCTATAAATTATTCTAAAATGAGTAAACTCAGCATGTGTGTGTCGTACCAGGTGTGTGTTGATGGAGTGCAGGCCGCTGACAGTCCAGTCCACCTCAGGCAGCGGTGATCCAGATCCATTGCAGCTCACCGTCACGTTGTCGCCCTCCATCGCCAACACACTGCTGTGGCTCACACTGATCTCCGGCAAGTCTGAAAACACACCCAGACAAAAGCACACACAGAGTGTAGGTTCATGTTAATACACACCTGTCTCTGCCTGTGTCTACATATTTTCACACCAAATCAATTAATCACTTTTCTTTAATGGAACAAAATTAGTACAAAGACAGCAATAGAATACACACACACACACATACACACACACACACACACACACACACACACACACACACACCGAGTTACACATTAGATGTCACAGGGATGAGTCACCACCAGGAGATAATACTGCAGAGTCTACAGCCTCTGTCAGAATCAACGCACGCACGGCTCCTCACATCAGATTCACCCTCTGAACTCTGTCACACCTCCTCCCCTTCCCGCCTCCACTCCTCCTCCTCCTGCTCTTCCTCTCTTTCCTCCATTCCAGCCGTTCTCCTTTCCACCCTCCACTTTCCTTTCTTCCTCTCTCCTCTGTTCTACTTCCCTCCCCCCCTCTCCCCTCTACTGCCTCTGCTTTCCTTTTCCTCTTTCTTGAAGAAAAATGCAGATCACACCCTCCCTCCTTCCTCTCCTTCTCCTCCCCTTACCACAGTTGTGGATGTACATGTTGTTCAGTCTTATCTTGGAGGCTCCGTTCCTGCAGTACAGCTCCTGAGTGTGGAGCCCGGCCTCCCCTCTCAGCTGCCACAGCTGGATCCAGCGGATATCACAGCCGCAGTCGAACACCACGCTGTCCAGGCGCCTGGAAGCACAATTAAGAAAAACAACATCAACAAAGACAACAACACAAGCCTAACCGCCGGGGATGTAATGCAAAGCTGTTAATGTCACACAGATATCTGCAGCCATACTGCATAATTTATCTTAACAACTGGAGGCTGTGCCTGTAGTGTGAATGTAGAGATGGTCTGAGGTGTCTATAGCAAACATTTTTAGTGGCCCAATTGTCATATTGCATGGTTGAAAATAAGAGGTACTGCATGCAGCTGTAAAGGTGAGAATGAGGAGAGAGTTGTTCTCAGGTATCTTTGTTAAAAAAAAACAAAACAAAAAAATGATGAAAATCTGAAAAGCTCTTGGCTATTTTGCATTTTTGATATGATATGGTCCCTAACCGCTATCAAGTTACTGCTATGCCAAACTATAATATTAAATCCTGAGGTAAAAAGAACTCCTGTGAAACATTAGACAAGCTTCATTCTGCACAGAGCAACAAATCAGGTAAAAACTGGAGCTATTGAAGATTCATTAGCATCTCGCTGTGAATACTCCTCCTCTCACCGATCCCTTTTTAAGCATGTATTAGAGCAGTAGCCTTTAGAAAGAATTAAAATGCAAAATGCTCAGTGTTTGATTTGTCCTTTCTGGGCTGCTGTAGAAACATAGCAGTGCTACTCTGCAGTCTCTGTGCAAGGAGAGCTTCCTTACGTAGATATGATAAATTAACAAAAACTACTGTAAACCAAATATGATAAGAAACAAATCATCTTCAACAACAGTCATTTTTAGCATGTCAGCAAGTTAGGTTTTGTAGTTGAAATATGGATCCTGCTATTTCCATGGAATTCTTACAATCTAACTGGTAAGAGACCGTAATGGAAGCAAAAAAAGTTTTGCATGTTTGCTAAGAGAAGCACAATTTTTTTTTCTTTATAATTAAAAACTAGGAACAGGCCATCATTTGTGAATTTTGAAATGCTCATTAAAAATATCAAGTACTTTATGCTCCTGTTGTTTGTCAGTGGGACACTTTTAATTTGTCGCCACTAAAAACAGTATAGACATTGCTATCATGCTGTGAGAAGGGAATGATGCTAGTTAGGTGGTTGCCATTAGCCTGATTAAAAAAAAAATGTACTTATTCAAATTGCCACCCGGTTAGCTTCTGATTGGTTGGACAAACTCAACCCATGCATCAATGACTACTACTGGTAATAATACCTTTATTGTTTTAGCATATTTGTTAAGAATCTGGCAAATAGTCATTATGAAAAGTCATGTTGCTATGGCTACAAGCAGTTACTGCAATCACCTGCATTCATCAAAGACATAAAAATAAAAAAAGGTCTAAACTAGATGACTAAAGGGGAATTCTGCAATTCTAATCCAATACATTTTTGTCAAATATCATATAAAGGTCCATAAGCTGTCCATCCTGTGTGTGTCAACGAAACAAATGGCAAGTGCATACACTCCTCGGCTAAATGTGAAACAAAGAAAGTGGCTTGTACCAAGCAACATTTTACTGCTCATGCACAGGACTTGGAAAGGCTATAGATCTATTAAAGACAGACAGTGGGAGAAAGAGGGACATTCTGAAGGAGCAATGTCATGAATTTGTTCGGGTGTTGAGTTCAAACATTGAGAATCTTTCTTCAGAACTGGAGACTCCATCCGTAAGAGCTGAGATCACAAGGTTTGTTTTTTCATTCCTGTATGAAGAAGTGGTGTGATGTTTCTGGGAAAATGTGTCAATTGGGTGACAAGTCAGTGTCACAGAAGTCTACCACTAAAGGAAATGATGTTCTTCAACAACAGCAACAGTCATGTTTAGCAGTACATAAAGTTTGGATTTGTAGGACTGAATTGGAGGAACACAGATCTATTATTTCCCACACCCAGAGAAAAGCAGAAATATTTAGCACGTTTTTGCTTGTATTTTCACCTGTGTTTGAGTATTGAAGGTTATTTTTTTTAAAACTAAAAACAAATCCAATCCCCAATTAACCATACGATTCAAATGCTATAGCAACAAGCCGACCTTGAGATGCCATTATTACTGCAAAACAACTTGTTGACTTTTTAACCACAGCCGTTTCTTCCAATTATTTTTAATATTAAAATGGCAGCCTATTGTTCAGTTGAGGGGCAAAATATTTGGCCAAGTGTGAACAAAGTAAAGAGAAGAGCAGAAAACACGCTAGCACTTCAGTTTAACAGGTCATGAGGAAGCCCTAACGTTCAAACTGCACATGCATCAATTCAATCCCATTCCTCAAACCAACATAACATGCCAAGAATAATTTATTACACTAGATTTATTTTCTGCCACTCCACACTGGTCTGATTTGGTGACATGGATACATAATATCAATCCAGTGTGATTATCAGGCCAAGTCCAAGCATTATTAACTTCATATCAGCACGATTAAGATGTCATACGCTCTTGTAAGCACTCAGACTGATAATGTTGAGTGAATAGGTTTAACAACCATATGATCTGGTGTGTTTCTTTCAGCTCAGACTTCATTTCCTTTTAATAAGATCGGGTGTTCTACTGCCAAATAGCATTTGTATGTAATTATACATTTTAATGGGCAGCAGTTATCTTTAACATGGGTAAAGGTTAGTAGGTCCAGAAGGCAATCACCAGCTTGTTCAATGGCCGTTTGCTGTTTAGTGACATTTAAAGGTGAAGTTTTATTAGGAGCAGAAACAGGGTTAGGTTTAGAAAATTAAAAATGCAAGGTTAGGTTTAGGTAAAAACAAAACTGTTCAGAATACAAAAACCTAAAAAAACTCTTGTCTTTATACCTCATGCTTGTTGGGACACTTAGATGATATGGAAGTCATGTATTTAATTAGAAATCAACCACACCGGCTTCCCTCTTGCATGAATACTGTCAGTATACATTATGACATCCTCCTTCACTCCTGCATTAATTATATAGCTTGTAGGGGCTGGCAGCTTACAATTAACCTAAACATAGCAGCCTATTTATGTAACTGCAATTAATGTGAAGAATGGAAACATTTCAACATCAGTATTTCTATGCTTAAAACCTAACTCCATTCATGGCAGGAAACCCCAGGGAATGTCAGTAAAAACAATGGTATTTTCTTTGAAAGTCACAGTGACACTTATAATGTAGTCTTCAGGAGGTGACACAACCTCTACTGTCTCACCAAGCTGTGCAGACACGTAGCGCAAAGCATTCATCACAATATCAATAATAACAATACAAACACGAGTAACAGTAAAAACAACTATTCAAATGACTGCTCACACTCAACATCCTGGCATATATAGTGTTTCACCTCAGATGCATCACAATGTTTTATCTGGTTTCAACATAGTTGGATTTATTCAAATCAACAGACCTGCAGAAAAACAATGAAGGCCCGCACCACGGCATTCAAATGTGAGAGGGTCAAAGGTCAAAGCACTGTTCATGCTATCAGTCTGTGGCTCTATTACCAGCAGGCAGGTATCATTAGGCTCCTCTGTGCATACATTTCACTCTCACAGCAGTGTGCAGTGTGAGACTCGCATTATTCTACATTGTATGGCACCTCTGCATTTTGCATATGTCCAATTTGGAGGCTCTGATTGGCCAATTTTGTCAAGATGAATGCCTGTCCAAATGTCCTTGACAGAGGTCAATAAGATATTGCAGAAAGCATGAATAATGTATGCGGTACGTCCACTATGCTCTATAAAGTAATGAGAATAGATTTCCGCAGGTGGATCTCGCTTATTATCAGGTGCTCGCTGGATCTGATGCTGTAGTTAGAGTAGAGCCTTTCACATTCACTATGTGTCAGCATGCTCATTGAGCTAACAAGGGAGGGACAAAACACAATATTGCTGTTCAAAACAATGATCTTTGTTAAAATAGAGATTGCCACATGTTTAAAACACATCACAATCTCTGTGTGAAACATGTTATTATTGGTGTTTCAAGACAATCATGACACAATCTTGTAAAATGTTTAGATTTTGGGACCAGAAACACATAGCTAATGTTAGGGAGAAAACAGGGTAAGGCTTAATCAAAAACTACTCCTTACAAACACATAAGAACATCTTTTCCTGGTAAAAAAAAAAAAAAAGTCCTGGATTTGTTTCTACCATCCAAATCACTCTAAAGCTTTTTAGTAAGTTTCTTCCTCAGTGTAGGATAGCGAGAAATACAGTGCAATTGTTTTTAGGAATAACTAAAAACTGTCAATGAAAACAGCCTCTAACAGTAAACGTCAATGAAAATTATAGGATATATTAGCATTGTAGTCAGAGAATCTTGATTCTGCTGTTTTGTTTGAAATTTGATCTGACTCCATCCTGTCATAGTCAAATCCTAAAGACACATCTGCTAAAGCAAATAAAGCAAGAGCTTAGCAGATACAAATGATATGCAATATTGTAAAAACAACCAATGAAATCAAACCTAAAAGTGAACATTGTATCTTAAATTCCAGCAATTTGTGTTTGATTACAGAACCTTCATCAGGAAACAAAAACATTTTTATTTATGATGAATGTTTTTTTTTATTAATGAGACAAAATTGTTCTTTTGATGGGAAGACATTTAAATAACAAATGGAGCAAAAGTATGTCTTCAGAATGGATCACATGATGTATGTGGCAGAATGTAAATCACCATCAACTATAACAGACCCTGTACGTCCATGGGAAAAGTATAGTACATGTTTTGGAGAGAAACTAAAGTGAGACAGAATCAGAGAGAGGGAACTCAAAATATCAAGCAGTATCATTTATTATCCAAAATGGACAAATACTGGATCTCTTCTAAAATTGTGCTCATTTCATTGGCCTAAAAAATCATACTTACATGCATCTACGTTAAAATACTGGAATCTGAGAGCCTTAATGATATACAGAATGAACACCCACTTTAAAAAAACAAATGTCTTGCCTAAATTGCCATTAGAAATATATCCTACAGTGCAGTACAGCAGCATTATGTCATTATGTGGACTAGGAAACCCAAAGCGTAGCACAGAGCAGCTCACTCTTCTGACAGGTAGCTCCCTACATGCCGACGCAAAAGAGAATACTCAGTTCAGGTTTTTCATTTCATGCTGAGCAAGTTGAACCACTAGGGATCAAAGCTCACCAGAGCAGGGCAGCCAAGGCTTTCCCTCTTTACTGTAATTAAGTTAATTGTTAATAAGAACCACCAGCTCCATACATTACCCACTATTCCTCTGGGCAGAGCCGATGAGGGCCATCATGCAGCTGCACATGCAGAAAAAAAAAAAGCTGAAAATAGCAGGGTACTGCAATTGAATAAGAGAGCTAACATGTGCCCAGCCTGAACACTACAGTAACATGGCTGTAATTTTACAGCTCCACCATCTAAACAAGCCATAAGACAAACAAAAGCAAAAAAAAAAAAAAAAAGACTGCAAACTGACAGCTGGAAGTTGATAAATGTCTGGAGGAGAGCAGATTAGACTTTGAAAAGAACAAAAGCAAACAGCAGTGTGACCCCAGATACAGAAAGCTAACAGCATGATGTTTCCTTGAAGCTGGCTAACGATCCAACCCGCTACTCCAGAGGAGAGGTAATGATCACCACCGGAGGCTGTTTTTCTGGGAAATATACACACAGGTGCTTTGGCTGAGGAGCCGTGGATCACAGGCAACGATAAGCCATATACCGCATTGTTGCTCGTGTGCTTTGATCTCAGCTTGAATGCACTGCTTCCTCTCCTTATACTGTTGTCGGGAATTATGTGAGGTTTTTAAATCCTGTGTGTTTAATAAATCGCCTTATTCACCACATTGCGACTGATGTTGGGTGTGACTGTATGTTGTATTTGCTGTGATGCCTGGCTTTGTGGTAATTCAGCGGGAAAATGTGTAGTAAGTTGCTCTCAGTGCTCTGTCGTCACATTATTAGCCAAGTTTCCGACAATACGGCAGATCAAGATGTTAATGCATATTAATGAGAACATTTTGTTTGTGAATATATCCCTGAGTAGCAGAGAGCTTGCTTTATTTCTTTTCTACCTGTGTTATTATGTGGGGTTATATTCAGGACAGAAACTAACTGTGTATTTTCAGTGTCATTAGTAACAGCATTCCAGTAGGCCAGCCTTTTTATGAGAGTTCAAATGTGAAGCAACATTGTATGTGTTACAATGAATTTCAACTTTGGAAGAGACTTTTCCTTTCATTTTCTCCAAAAATGTACAGTGAAATGACTTATAAAAGTCAAGGGCATTCTGAGCAGGAATCCATTGGGATTTTTAGCCAGCCAATTATGAAAATAGTTGCAATTCAGTTTAAACATGAGGCCATTTCTTATGCATTATGATGCTTATTTTCAGTGGACATAAAGTTATAATCATTTTTATATCAGGAAATCAAACTCAATAACATGTAAACAGCAGCGATCAGGCCACCCGAAGCTGCTGTGTCATGCATCAAATATAATTATGATTGACAGCTACCAAGCCCCTCACGGACAACGTCATAGCATTATATAGAAGATGAACTTTAAGCAATGTGCCTCAGAGTGTGAGTCAGAAAAATAAGTTGGTGCGTACAGAGCCAAGACTAGCTTACAGGTCAGCTGAGTCATTCTCCTGTCTATACTGCCTGCTGATGCTGTCATGTAGGAAAACACCACAAGCACCGTTAGCTTGCAGTCCTTAGGCTCCACCACAAGTTGGTCTAGTTTAACACCCTGCTGCTCACAGAGAAAAGTTACCCGCTCACTGTTTACAGAGACCACACTGAGCTGCAACAGTGGCAACTCATTAAAAGGCATAAATGTGCTCCCATTCCAATTACAGAATGTTTCTGAGACAAATCAATACAGGAACACAGAAATCTGACCAGTCACAGCTCTAAAAACATGCTGGAGCCGTTCATGCTGGAGCATCACCTGCTAATCCGATGTGAATATTTCCTGTTACTGTTCATTCCACTAACTAAAAAACATCAAAAGGCTCTACTGCCAACTGCTATTATTTGGGATTAGAAGAAACTCATGTATATATTGGTCATGTTTTGTCAGTGTATCCTTTTAATAACCACTGAGCAGTTTAGGAGGAAGGGAAGTAGGGCTCCACCATGGCCGATACGGTATTACATCTGTGCTTAGTTTAACATGTTAGCTAAACAACTTATGTATTCCTCATCTAAGATTTGTTCATTTTTTTTGATTAAAAAAAACAGACACACAATTAATTAATTGATATTTTCCTGCAGTACAAAAACTTTTCATGTCTTCTAAATGGATTAGCTTTAGAGGATGCATGTGTTATTAGCAACACAGCTTTAGCCTCGGTCTTTTCACGTAATATCATATATGTAGCTGTCATATGCATATTTAAGACACATTTTTCAAATCAATTCAGGTGAAAAGGTTAACAAGTGTGTTGAGGTTTAACTTAACAACCTTCCAAACTTCCAAAGTTAAGTGTTAACATTAGCTTACACTAGCTAGCTACAGCAGATCAAATTGCTAGCAACAGTCAATTAGCTGTCTCATGAAAATGATGCTAACTGACAAACAAAGAAGCATTTTTCTGCAACATAAAATACAATTAAGCTCATGAGATGGCCTGGGGTTTCTACAATGTGGCTTAAGCCTCAGGTTTTTTGTTTTTTTTGTTGTAACCATGCACATTTACAGACAATTTGTTTTAAAACCGCCTAGCTGAAAAGTTTTAAGAGCTGTTAACCAACTTTGCAAAATTCGGTGTCAACGTTAGCTTACACTAGCTAGCTATAGCTGACCAAATGTGCTAGCAGCAGACACTGGGCTGACAGAATCACCAGTGCTTGGCTAGAAATGAACAGACTGCTTTTGTCTGCTTTTGTGTGACATCAAAAAGCCATTGTTTCATGAATCATTGTAAACTGTACACGCTGTACAAGACGAAAGACTGACAGGCCTAGCAACAGTAACCAAGGGTGGTGCTCAGAGAACAGTAAAGTCTTTCTCTTTGTTGGTATATTAAATAGTATTTTCTTGCCTGTTTTTTTAATCATATCACTCTATTTGACTGATTGATGCAAAGCATTCATTGCTGTTGTGTTTCTGCACTGCGCATCCAATAGATCACTTGTCAATCAAACAGTGTGGCCAGTACTTTCATTATTATTACAGTGTGGAAAGAGATAATCTAGCTGTCATGCCATCAGATTGGCTTTTACAGTCTTGAAGCAGTTGATTGACAGTTGGACATCTATTCACAGGCTGAATAAACAGATGTAGCCATGAACTGGTCTTGTTTTCTAATGCATGTTTGCTACATAAGTGCTCCACAGATTCTCTTCTTTGCTAACAAATGTCAAATTATGCTCAGTTCCCAGTTATACAGCAGGGGTTGGGAGATTAAGTTTTGAGAAAGAATAGTATAAATCAATCAGGGGGAATAAATGTTGGTAAAAAGCAGAGAGTTGACTCAACCAATGTCAAATTTAATACTCTTCTCGTCAGCTAGAGCTTTAACAACATAAGCATTCCCCCTGATCCTGCTAAATTTGCTAAACAGTTGCTTTCACCACACTGTACTAAGTGTGTATGATTGCTTTTCCACACTCCTGGTTGTCGCTGGACCCGCTCCATCATTCTCACGCTGTATCTTCTGCTTGTGTCATGGATAAAGCAGTATGCTGCAAATAAATAAATCACCGTTTTGTCCCCATCATGGCTTTCTGTGAAGGTGCAGCCACTTGGCCAGTCAGCGTCCCTGCAGGCTCTCTCTTTGCCTGACGTTTTTTCCTCCTGTCCTCTCTCCTCCTTCTCTCTCTCTCTCTCTCTCTCTCTCTCTCTCTCTTTTTTTTTTCAGACCACGACGGCTTTATTTGTCTGAGGAGCCAGACCTGACTCTGGCTTATCGACAGCACCACCTGCACTGCAATCATGTAGAGGATAGGGGACACCCGAGTCAGGTCAGGGAAGGCTTCAGGTGGGAAAAATGGACAAAGTAAGCGATAGCTTCAGGCAATTTCTTCTTCTGAGTCAAAGATTTTCAGCAGGGACACTTTATACTCAGATCCTCTCTGTGGTTATTTTAAGAGGATTGATGTCTTCAGAGTGTATTCATATCCATATTCAGGATGGATGATATTGTGATATGTGTTCTGTGTATTCATCATCAGTCATGTATAATGACCCTTACAGTGGATTTTCTTAATAAATATTCTAGTTCTATATATTCTCAGACTGTTATTAATTTCAACAAACCAAATGGAAGCATTCAGTTGGAGCTTTAAGTCTTTGCCTTAATCACAGCTGGATAAATAAAGCACTCAATATTTGGGGTTTCATGATTTTCTGAATCCATGATTTGATTCAGATTTTCATGGAAACATTTTTTTTTTGCCATTGATATTCCACAGTCTGGAAGATCAAAAAATCATTTGTTTCATGGCCTGACAACTGTCTTCATACATTTAATAATATGGCATCAAGTATGATAAAACAAACCTGACTGTGATACATACTAGAACATATGGCAAATTTAGATTTTGCCAATCTTTATTTTTAATGAAGTTATTTTAACTGACAGCAACGTCGGATACATTTTGTATTCAGGATTAAACTGACATACATAGTCTAAAGTAGTCATATCAAATGTGAAGATATAAAGATTAAGAGCACATGCATCAGAATTTAATCTGTAATGTGATTAAGGCAGAGCGGAGCTAAAATAGAATCAATGATTCCTCTATGCATTGTTACACTGGGGCTTGCATCTCAAACACAAGGCCTCATTCATTCATTCATTCATTTTCCGAACCGCTTCATCCAGGTAATCCCGGG
>JAOWBC010000001.1:25877240-25892719 GCA_028566105.1 Hypoplectrus providencianus
GTAAATAAAATAAACCAAAATACATTTCAGTTAAATAAAATTTTAACAAAACTAAAAGAGAATAAAGCAAAAATAAAAGGACCATGTAGGGGAACTGCATTAATGGCTGAAAAGGCAAAGTACTATTGACAGAGAAAGGGAAACAGGCCTTGGTGTTTGGAGCTTCAGGGCTCAGCTAACTCAATAAAAGAAAGTTGACCGCTTTCAAGTCAAATAATTCAATTGACTTAAGGAACCCCTCCGGCTCAGGAAGCCACTAAATTCAATAGCAAATAGCCAGAGACTTGGAAGAGATTTGACCAGAACCATGAATCCATTTTAACATGAACATCAGGCATTTGTTTATACAGTTATTAAGACAAAAGGACATCTCCATGAGAGCATTAGCCCAATAGTCTGTCATAATGGACACTATCAGATCCTGTTATCAGCTCCTGTATTACATCATGAGGGACACATTAAAGAGATGCTCTATGTCATCATCTGTCGACTTTGACGATGTGCGCATGGTTTTTGCTTGAGCACTTGTTTTATGACTCATAAGCTTGGCACATTATTGTGACAAAACACCTAAGACACCTCACAGTGACTGTATGGCCAGGACAGAGTCATCTAGCCACTTACCCACGTACAACATGCAGTATTTAACATAGCTGAACATCAAACACGCTAGCATTTTATATGCCAATAGAATAAAGTTGCAGGGAAAAGAGGAAAGAAATAGAATAAAGCAAATTAAACCTTATGTATAACTCAAATGTTGACACTGTTATGAATGTGTACTTAAAAATTAATATGTGACTTTTAAGTGTGTAGCAGAAGGTAACTTACTGGGGCATGTGACAAAAAATTTAAATAACATGACATGAATAAAATTGGAGAAATCATAAAATGCAAAAATCTATAAATTGTTGCAGTATAAAAGCAAACAGCAGTAAATTCCCTTTTAAGTGCACACTCTATGGCAGGTAATTTGTATGGAAGACCTATTAGATACTCCTGTAACCAGAAGTGTCGCCATGGCAACAGAGAGCGAGGGATGTTGCAGGTCTTTCTTATTTCCTGTGATATCTCTCATGCAAACATGCAATTACACATGAACAGGCATACACACACGCACGCACACACACACACGCACCTACACACACACAAAAACACACCCTGGTGGAACACACAGTTTGCATAAAGTCACTCACACATCGGTTAAATATTGTCACCTTGAAATGTGTGCTTGTGCAAATGCACTGCACTGCTTAATACAGAGGTGTGTGTGTGAGAGAATATGTGAAGATGCTGCATGAAATTTCACCTCCCAAAGAAAACCCATGGTCCCAAAGGGACTGTATTATACACTGAAAGACTACATTACAGAGCGAGGGAGAGAGAGAGGAGAGATGGGCGTGCAAACAGCAGCTCATTAGGTGATGTAGAGCAGGGCCGCTCAACACTTACTTCAAATCACACACCCCAAAATAGACACACGTTTAGGCCACAGATCTCCAAATAGTTTAAAAGACTTTAAAATAGCTCTCCAACTATACATACGTTAGACCTCGGACCTCCAAACAGACACACAGAGACGTGAGACCTTTAAATAGACAGGCTTCAGACCACAACCTGTCAGCTGACGTTCTCCCTGTTGATTTTCAGTCTTATTATAACACAGCAAGTCTCAGACATGCAAGTCTTTAAATTGTCTCACTTCTGGTCAGTGAATTACAAAAAATTACACCAGTCCCAATTTCAGGAGAGACCCCCAGGGACCACGCATGACTCCTGGAGCCACCTTCAGGACTCCTGGAAATACCTCAAGGAGCCCTGAAGATCTCTGGACAATGAACCCATAACAGGAGCCCACACAGCAGGCTAGCAGTACTAGTTTAGTATGTTTTATGCTGAATGTTTACACATATAGGTGTAAATTTCCTGAACTGTACAATTATATGTTAATTAATTTAAATGTGATTTTTCTTTTGCTTTGCTATGCACGTTCTTCAGCCACTGAGTGTATACTGTATGACCTTTGTAAGTGTAGATCTCAAACCATCTAATCTGCATTACAATAATGAAAATCTGTAACCTCCAGGATTTAAGATTTTTTTATGTAGCTAATGTTAGCTATAATTGCTGTAACAAAAAAATAATTAAAGTGCAAAGTTATTATCTTTCTTGCTGAGAGTTACATAAGGACCATTAAACCACTTTAATGGCTGTATGCTAAGCTAACCACTTACACACTTAGCTTAGGTTAGCATACAGTACATGCACAACCAAAAGGGGACATTTTCGCACTTTGTTGTTGTTGTTGTTTCAAATTGAACAGGTTATTTGTGTTGTATATGTAGCTTTAGAGGAGCTGGTAGCCCTTTTTCATTTGTAATTTGTAACCTTTGGCAGACCATGCTAGCTTGCTTTGCCCCTGTTTTCAGCTTTCATGCCAAGTTAGGCTAACCCAGGGCTAACCCAGGGCTGGCCATGGTAGTCTAGATTTACTGGACAGAAATAAGAATGGTTTCAATCTTTACATCTGACTTTCATCAAGACCTCAAATCATTTCCAAAAAATTAAATGTATTGCATTAATTTTACAACTTTATGCTTTACCCTGACCCTTAACATGCTTGTTTCAGATGTGCCAGTTGAGTTTTATGGATTTCCCGTCGGTTTCAATTCATCAGCCACATTTAACTGAAATCTAGATTAGTCAGATAAATGTGGCTGAAAAAATACAGCTTAGCCATTTCTTGTAATTGTTCTTGAAATTATCGCTATGCGATATATATCCCTCAAAACATCACGGTTTCACAGAATCACATGATTGTTACTGTTATCATTTATAACAAGCTCAATAACAAAGCAATGAATCAAATGAAAAGCTGGAAACCATGAGTGAAATAATTTTTAAATATAATTTAGACTTGAAACCATATAATACAAATTAATGTAAGGAATCTACCTTCCGAAAATATTAAGAGACTGATAATCAGTTCAGCAGAAAAAAAAACATATCACGGCTTACCATGAAATGGAAAAACCGCTGCAGCCACAGTCATGAAGGTGTTGATACACATAAGCGTTTGTAATTGAATTACAAATGTATATTTATTTTACACCTTCTCACACTGTGTGCAGATAAGTGAAGAGGAGTGGAGGACAGTTTCCCAAGCTGAGAGTGAGACCTCCTTCACATCTCTGGCAGGAAGTGTTCTGTTTTCAAAGGTCATCCTTCGCATCTCGACAAGAAATGTCAGCTAAAATTGGATTGGGAGGGGTAAATGAATTAATAAATATATAAACAAATCAGCAAATAAGCCATCAAAGCCGATGGAATGCCAAAAGACAGGAGGTGAGGAAGGCCAAGCGCTTTGGAGAGGAGGGGGGCGATGATTATTAAATTTAAAAATTAGCGGTGTAGAAAATTAATCTATTTAGAAACTAGGCAGCTCTGCTTCCAGGCCTGGAAGGACATATACCGCCCACCCAGCAAGCACACACATGTATACACAGAGACCTCCACCGCTTTGACTAAACTGCAGAGCAGACACAGCAACGGCATCCAACTGCTTTTCAGTCACCGAGCCACCACAAATCATCTCCAGACAGTGCTCATTTGAATAAGGAATTATAATTATGTGATTCACATGAAATTTTCATTAGGTTGGGGTAAAAAATATGCGTTACGGCGACGGATGTATCTAGGTGTTAATATTGATGGCAGCGTCGGCTCCCCAGCCAGAGGGCGACGAAGTGAATGCTAAACTGAACCTGGGTGTTTGCTCCTCTGCAGAGGAGGTGCGACTCCTCCTCCCTCCTTCTTTAATAATTCTGTTTGGCACAGATGCCATTGGGAGGGCTTGGCTACTCGAGAGGGTTGGCTAATTAGTGCAGCATCACTGGTAGCTACTGTCTGAGTGTGGGGGAGCGCTTCAGATTGACATTCAGGACCACGCAGAGGAGAACCAGGCAGCCACTGAGCGAGATGTCGCAACGGATCAGCAGTATGGACGTCATGAAATCTAGTCGTCATCTGTCAAGCTGAGGAGGAGCTGCTAATTTCTGCCGCAGCAACATAAACTAATTGCTTCCTCTCGCCCTTTATTTTTCACTGCATTTTGTTCCCTGAAATGTTTCAGAGCCCTTTATGGTAAGAGTAAGTCTGAGAACTGTAAGCTGCAAAAAAAAAAAAACAACAAAATATGATGTCTAACTTTAAAATATCATGGGTGTCAATCTTAAAAGAAAGTTGTTTTTCTTGAGTCCTGATAAGCTGACATTTTAGAGAAGAGAGCTTTCTTTTTTTTTCTTTCTTTTTTTAACAGCAGCTATGTGCAGTTTATGAAATAATGGTGCATTAATAACATAAAGGCAAAAACACTTTGATCTAGGCCATATCTTAGGAAATTTGCAGTACAGCATGTAAAATCCAGAGAATACTGTTTTAGATGAGTGAAACAAATACTAATATTGAATGAAATAAAAAGCTATTTTATGAAAATACACATTTACTCTGCTTCTCTATAGCTGACTGATGCAACAAAATGGTGATGGAGCCTGCAGTCAAGTTCAAGCTTTTGTTCATCCCTCTTTACCTGAAAACACTCTCCAATAAGATTGAAACTCTGCATTCAAAAGACGCCTCATATGATTCTGCAGTTCATTATGTTGATCCACTTCCTTTAGACATCAAAGCCTCTGCAGCGTATCACCAAAGGTGTTCCCAAAATAAATACATGCCCTCATTTGCAGAGGTTGAACTAACTACAACCCACAGACTGTCCTATAGCTGGAAAGTCACATATAACATTCTATAGTGACAAATACAAGAATACGCTATTAAGAAGATCTTCTCCAGCCTCCTGCGTGTGTCTGCCTGGTAATACTCCTATTTCATGCTTTTCATCCCATGGTCCACCGCTCCAATGCACCATCCGCTCTACAGCGGCAACCTAGTACATGTATCCCTGGCTGAATGCGCATAGTGATAGAGTACCAAATGTAATGTTGTCATGCATATTCAACCATACCTGAAATGCTACTGTCACAGGCCGAAAGAGCTCATTTGAAATATCTTACCCTTCTTTGTTCACCTTCTCAGCTCTTCGGAATTATTATCTGAGGGCTGATACTGGCGACCCACCAGAGCTCAATCCACATTTAAATGTAAGTGGCCCAATGAAATTTCTATCATCAAGTCCTATCTATCTATTCTTTAAATATACCTCATTTGAACTATGTAAAACACCTCACCAGCTGTATGGCACCTAACATCCCCCTTTCCGGCTTTTGTTCTGTTTACTTCCACTGGTTACAAGATGCCCTGGGTTTTGACAACCACCACCTTCTGCTTTTAGTGTTAAATTTGGATCTGAAGTTCATGTTCTGTACTAAGGGGTTTCGCCCTGCTGGTGCTTGTGTCTAAAAGCTCCTTCAGAAACCAGAGTCTTTTCAACTAAATGTAATTGTGGATACTTTTCTAACCACTGCTAAAACATGGCATTTTGCTCGATGCAGGAGCCTTTCACTGCACTGTATGAACGGTAAGGCCATAGCTGGAAAATAATGGATGTTACAGTTTTTCGGATAAAAATGAACTCCAGCTGTAATGAGACCGGACACTTAATCAGAGTTCTGGTTTCTATGCCCGCCCATCAACATGACCTTTAGATATTTACTTTTTAACCCAGTATCACTACTTCCTGAATTTGCATTTAACACTGGAATTGGATATAAATACCAGCGGAGGGACCAAGTCTTTGTTTTGCAAGTAATAAAGCGAAAGTCAAGTCCCAAGTCAAGAGCAAGTACCATTTCCTAAAGAAGTTGCTGATTACCAAATGTAATGCTATTTTAACAACAAAGTTAAAATATTAGTTTATTAAAAAGCATTGAATGCTTTAAAAAACAACAACAACAACAAACAAACAAACAAACAAAAAACTAACATTTATTTGTTTGACATAGTTCTCTGCTGAAACTTGGGGCTGAAGCCAAGCCCATATTAACTGGTTTCAAGTCATGTCCCAAACCAGATCCAGTCAAGACTGAGTCCACAGCAAACTGAGTCCTGTCCTGTCAAGAAGGTAAGTGGTTATGGTGATCTTCTATTGCTATTAGAGTGACTAAGACATTTTCATGGACAGAAATATAGGTAAACAATATTGATGTATATTCTAACATCAGTCTTGTCTAATGGATCCTATTGGTAGAATCAGTCATGTTCACAATCCATCCCAAATCAATACCCTGGAATAAGTAAACTATTAATAATGAACTTGTGTTTTTTATATTACATTAACTTACAGCAGTCACATTACCCTTGTTAGTACTTTGATTTTGGCATTTACAGACATTGAGCTACTGTTTTTGTCTTTCATAACACTTTATCAGGAAGTTTTTGCTCAAAACCTAGATCAGTGGTACACAGAAACTGCAGCATGTGTGTGCTATATTTAGAACACTTTGCTGTACCTCAGGTCATAATACTACACAGGTGTCGTAATGAGTGGTGCTGCGAATGACCTAATCTGTCGTTTGGGTTGAAGATCTTGTTGAATGTCCACGTTGAGACACAGACCTTAGCTGCATGCTCTGTCTCTCCCCTCCCCTGTACTCTCGCTGTCAAAAAATAAAAGCATAAAATGCCCAAAAGACAAGTTTTTAAAAAAGCCTCCCAAATTCAATATTTTTATACTAAGAATGAATTAAATGATGTTCTGAAATGTATCACTGCCTAAGGTTTTGCTTTACAGATAAAGATAAACTATTCACTGATATAGTATACATCATTTTTCTGACCTGTGCTATAAATCAATCTCCTTTTATGTTTAAAAACAGTCCAAATTAATTTGACAAAATCCAACCTGGGGATAATTTCTTGAAAAATGCAACGCAGAAACTGAGAGTCAACTCAGTGATTGTCTAATTTTTTACAGTCATTACCCATATGTCTCAGAATCAATGAGGTAATCATTAACTAAAGTCAAACTGTGGAACATAATTAAAAACAGAGTCATTTTCACAAAGCAAATGAAGTTTGTCTTTACTCATACCCCTCCTTATACATTCAGTAGATGGGCTGTGGAGGTAACACAGCGCCATGTCTGCCTCAGTCTAATTGGTGGATCTTCAGTTGGTGATTTTCTTTTTTTAATTCTGCTTTATCTTTCTCTGTGGTGAAGCAGTGTCAACAACACACCAGTGCTTCTACTTCAAAAGACCTGTTCTATAACTCCAGCTAACTCACAATGAAGAATACCTGTAGATTATTTATGAAAATTAGACATAAAATCTTATTGATAGATGTGCTTCAGTGAGACAGCACTTGTATTGATAAAGGAATTATAGCAAATGTACTTAAAAATCTCCCTCCTTAGGCAGTTCATTCACTGGAAATACAAAGAGTGAGAGGGGGAGGGAGATCCATAAATTGTGTTGGAGGTACCATATGGAATTCATTTTGTCAAAAACAGCCAAGGAAAAACTTCAAACAGCCACCACTTCATTATAATTATGCATATTATTCGCCCCAAATCTGCATCGAGCATAGGTAAGGTTGGCTCTGGGGAAGAGGGATAAAAATAGTTGATTCTTTAATCTCAGAAAAATCCTCTGGTTGTGGTATATGTGTGCATGTGTCGTGCTAATCTCGCAGCAAAATTCCTCTCATCTGCTTTTAAACCTGTTTATTCCTCCTCCGCATCCAACCGGGTTAAATAACATGAAACTGGAACTACTATCAAAGCACCCTTGAGCAAGGTTCATAAACCTCGGCTGTTTTAATGAGTCCAACTGTTTATCATTCAAAGCTTTTATTATATGTTTGACAATCGGTAAAACAGTCTGCATTATCGCTTCAGCAGGAGATGTTTGCAATGTGATGTGAAGTGGTGTAGAAAAAAAGACACACAAAAAACGCATGGAGCTCGATGGAACATTTTTGGAAGTAATTTCTACAAATCAGTTTGTTTAGACAAGAAGCAAATTTCACTTTATGTTATTTGCACAAATTTGACCACTGAACCGTTTGGCCAGTCGATGTTGATTCGCCCCAAACAGCTACAGTAATGTACCAACTGTTCACTTGTTAGCTGTAAGCTAGCTAGAAATGCACACACAGACCATGTGTGCACAGCTTTGTGTGTGTTCGTGTGGCAGCTTAGACTCTGACTGATCTCAGAACTCTCTTTTTCCTCCTGTCTGTCTTCTATATGAAGCAGCTTCCTAAACCCCGGGGATAAACACGGATATTTTGTTCCAGTTGAAACATTTTCAATTCTTGTGGATGCTTTTCCACCACACTTGACACCACCCCCAGGAAAATCCATGCCTTCTGTCTTTCCACTGACTTTATATGCAATTGTGTCGCCTCCGTAATTCACCTTGAAGTCTGTCTGAACATGCAGGTTATAAAAGTAAAAAAAAAAAAGTGTTTTTTTTTGTTTTTTTTCAACCATGCACTTGCACAGAAAACCAACTGAATGATGAGCAGTAATTTCACATATTTTTCTCTGAGCTATGTGTGTTACTAGAAGGTTCCACTAGAGGGCACATTAAGGATCTCTGACAGTTCTCCGAAAGTGAAGCCAAAACATCTCCATCGCCCCCTGTTGGCCGGCTGCAGTACACGTCATAAACCTCCCCCTGCATAAGAGCAGATGGGACATAGGCCACACTAAAAATTAATTATAAGTAACAAAAAAAAACCCAAAAAAAATCTCTGAAGGAGAAACAGAAACAGTGGGATGAAGTGAAGATGGTCTTCCATCTTTATACAGCCATGTTTTTATCATAAGCCAAGTAAAATATCTGTAGTTGCGACAGAAGAAATGTCAAGGGATCACAAAAGGTTTGCTATCATCATCAATCATGATTTGAGATAACTTTATCTCCACCACAGTACTTGTAAACAAGGCCTTATGGTGACTCATAACATTAATAACAGCTCGTAATATCTGTTACTTCCACTCTAGAAACAGCTGCGAATGAAGAGGAATGATTACTTTTAATAAGGCCTTAATCCTGCCTTTTCAGTAATCTCTTTATGAATCCCGCTATCAGTATAATAACGCCAACAAATTAGTCTGTGGTGTGGCATTGTTTGCCTGATTGTAATCTCAAAGCAGCATTTTTGTGCTATTTCTGCATTAGTTGATAGTGAAGGGTAGTAAGATAAATGGAAAAGGAGATAAAGTGAAACAGGGTTATGAGCCAGCATGAAAGGCACCTTACATTCAGGCTCACTGAGCCATTTAGTCAGGTTAGCACTATTAGGTTTTAGGCATTAGTTACTGGGATATAATATCATTTGAGGTTTCAGTTTGTCAGTGTAATTATTGCAAGTCAATATTGTGCACAGTCATCCGTCTTTGCTGGTGATTGTAAGGGAGAGGTGTGAGTCAATGTTCCGAGACACAAGAGAATGAAGCCTTTAAGCCATGATTCTGATTACTTTTCCAGATAGGGACGGAGATGTTAATATAGACTGTGTAACGTAATGAAAATTGTCATCAATCTAATGAGACAAGCAGAGACAGAACTGCCACTGGGCTGACAGCATTGCCACAGGTAGGCTTGAACCTTTTAGCCATAATTCTGATTGCCTTTGTTAATTATGGCCATGAAATATGCAGAGCCTAAGATGAAATGCAATGCAAAAACGTTCTAGGAGAGAAACAGCAGTGGGAAAAGCAGCAGTGGGCTGCGGTGGAGTTTTCTGACTGCGAACCAGGCCTTGTGGTTCCCATGGAGAGAAGTTTGCTGCTTGTTCAGCTGAAGGTACACACTGCCAACCTGTTCTGGCCTGCTGCTTTATGAAATGCCTCTTGCTGAAATCGATAAAATGTTCGAGTTGATTAAAACACCAATAAAGACACCCGGGAGTATTTTTCTTCAGATGACTGCGAGAAACATTTTCAGCTCTTCCGGCCATGTTTTTTCAGCAAGCAAGCAGAGTCAACACAGTGTGATTATAGTAAATACATTCAATAGTTGTATTTGTTTGCTACACAGTGAAACGTCAATAAGCCTAATGGAAAAGTACTCTTACATGTGTTCGGGCAGAGGTAATAATGAACCCCAAGACTGTGACCAGGTAAGGTATTGGCTTCTCACAACTCTGGCGACTTAGAATTTCAATCTAGAAAACAAAAAATAGTCAAGGGGAAGACATCTAAGATGACCATGTGTCTTTGGCGCTTTGCACCAAGCAGGACCCCTTAAATCCCTTGCTGTGAGCCTGACAAGCTGAGTGCTTTTTAGTCATAATCCAGGGGTTTCAGAGAAGCGCTCGAAGCATTCATACGAGGCGGACCTGAATCCAAATCCACCGCTGCCTGAAGCGGGCAGCCAGACCAGAGTGCAGCACCGGGCATCCGCTGTGCCCATTTGTAATTCCACAGTCCAGAGGACTGGATTAAGCATTGTTTCAGTTAATTAAAGCATTTCTGCCGAGCCACGGGCCCGGCCCATGTTTCTGTCTTTGCCACAATGATTGTTTCTCCCGACCAATAACCGGGACAACAGCCATGGGAGCTGCAAGAAAATGGACATAACTCTTTAGAGTGCCGAAGGCTTGTGCAATCAAAGCTCTTATCACCTAGATGTGGAGCAGGGGAATCCTGTGCAGCTGTCAGAAGCTGCAGGGTGAGCTATTGCAGAAATCCCAGTTTTTACTGCAGACCTGCTGAACTCCTAATACACTCCCTCAAGAGAAACTGTCCAGAAAATCTAATTTTGCTCACTTTTGCCCTCAGGGGTTATTGGTCTTAGTGGTCTTTAAGTGGATTCAAAGTTTCTAAGGGACATTAAAAAACAATGTTTATAATCATATATCATGCATATATGCACCGGAGATATCACTATATACCATTGGTGGAAAAAACACTGTATAAAAAAAAATAAAACTATGTAACAAGTAACAAGTCTACAGCCATGCCAGCCAACCTGTAGGGCTGTACTTTTACACTGAAATGCTAATATGAATGTTAATGTTAGCATTCTTACATACTCACATTAAAATTGTTAACATGCTGCTGTTTAGCCATTCTAAAGTGTCCTTTCAGGCATATTTTATTGTGATGTTGTTCATATATTGATTAACATGGTGTCACCATGTAGAAAGTAAGAAACGTCACATCTACTTTTCCTCCCTCGCTAAGAAATTCTGGTCTAACAGTCCACAGAGTGATGCTGCAGCTGATGGACATGTCAGGAGTTTTGCTGGTGCTTCAAACAGATAATCCACAAACTAATTGCTGATGTCATGGTGACTACATCCACCACCTAGATACAATCAATGGTAGGGGCCAGATTTAAGACCAGCTCCATCTGGAACAATGTGTTGCACTGGAGGAGCTAATTTGATTACAGTATAAGTGTTGCTGATTTTTTTTATATGGTATAATGGACATGAAAGCTGAAAGACAGACAGCCAGGCTACTGCGATTTCCCCCTGCATTTCCTAAGGTACCAAAGGCAGCGCAAAGTCATAAAACATATTGGACAAATGGTGCTATATGAAAAGAGAAGGGATCACCAAAGTCATTCCATTCTTCCTGAGGGGGATTGGTTTAAAATGTCATGGCAGTTCATCTAATAGTTGTTGAGATATTTAAGTGTCAATCAAAGACATGAACCAACAGACCAAAAATTATAGTTTAAATCAATGTTGCTGATGTTACATCTATTCATTTAGTCATGTATCAATATCCTCTGAGGGATAAATTAGTCAGACTATGCTGCAGTGGAGGAAAATACACCGTGATTTCATCTGGTAGTTCAAACGATGGAAGAAAATGGAAATATATCTGTTAAGTAAGCAAAGTACTTCAGTAAATGTAATGTTGTTTTCCATCACTGTTGGATTAGAGCCACAACTGATGGTTTTCTTCCATAGCAGCGAGCATTTTCCACATCTTCACAAATTACACCCAGGAACTAATAAACTGCAGTACGTAACAAATGACCCACTCTTCTGGAGTCTGTCATGTTGAAAAATGTGTCTTCTTTTGTAAATTGGACATCAAAGCCTGTGAGCATTACTGTCCATTTTATGATTTTGTGTACATCATCAATACATGAACAGCAACTTTATCTCTGGTTATTTCACTGCACTATAGGAAGATGAATGCACCCATCACACATTGAGGCTTTTGCTTGGTGGCTTCTACTAGGAATGTAATGCCAATGCCACGTCAGTGTGAGACATTGCCAACATAGCACGCTGCCAACACTTTGTAGTAATAGAGAATCTTTCATTAATTTCAAAGGAAGCCTTCATTCTATGGCTGTAGTGTGGCTAAGGCTCTCTGTCTGCATCTCTAAATAATGTGCGAGCATTGGTTACTGTGGAAACCAGGAGACCAGTTGCAGCAAGAACTGAATACAGGTTGTTGTTGTTGTTGTTTTCAATTAAATTTGTTGAAGCAGTTCTAGAAGACAAAACACTGATTACTTCCTGACAGAGACAGGCAGCTATAATATGCATTACATAAAGGGTTATGTCAGGAAGCACATTGCACTTTTCTTCAAATCCAGCAGTTTTTAGGCTACACCCATAAGTCTCTTTGTAATACGCTGTTCCTATGGTGATGCCAAAAAAGCTTGAATTTGTCATGCAGAAGCATCTGTTTGAGTGTGCACTTACTCTATAATGTCCAAACAGCTTGTTAGCTCCATATACAGTAAGATACAAGAGCCAGACAGCCAGTGACCCAGAGTGTCAAGTGTGTATGCTTTAGCTCCTGCAAGTATTTTAACAATGTGATGCATGAAATGAGGGCCGTCTCCATTTCTTCCTGTTTCATTAAAAAAGGGGGAGGTTGGGGGATTGAATCCAAAATGCACTTTTTCCCTGACAGCTCCAAAAAAAAACAGCTCCAAGGACACTAAACTTACCAATGCTCACTCCCTTACATAACAACAATGCCAATTTCATTGAAATGCAGGTAGGAGAGTGGGGAATGAAGATTAAGTGTGGAAGCATCTTCAGATAATGTGTTATCTGAGAGTGATGGTCTGCCACCCACACAGCTGCTGCATACACACAACATGGCCGTGCATGTACTGAGTTTATACATGATGAAAGCCTTAGAAAAGAGAGTTAACAGTAAAAAATGTAATAGTTGCACAGATTTTTTTTTACAACTGAAACAAGACTATAATCTGTCTTTTAAACTGTAAATCTTACTGTATGAAATTATACCAAACTATGCAACAGAAATGCTTATTCATAACCTCAGTGAAAATGCTTGTGAAAATTTGTGGTCTCAATCGCTAATCTGAAGTCTTAAAATATCCGTAAAATCCGTAAAATATAATGTTAACTGTGTAAATAATGGTCTGATATAGAAAAATTGGGGGTGTGGCTACCTTGTGATTGACAGGTCAATAACAGCTAGTGTTCTCAGGCAGATCCCCCCATAGATCAACCTCAGTCTCTTCTGGTTTTGATAAGCAAAGATGGCAACAGACATAGACCACAGTGGAGACGGCCAAAACACTGAACCCAATGCTTCAAACCAGTTAGTGACATCAAGGTGACTACATCCACTATTTGCACACAGTGTATGGACAGTGCTAATTTAGGAAAACACCCCAGTGGGTTTTATTGATGGTAGGAACAGAATTATTTTAAGTGAGGCATCACTTCTGGATTTCTATTCAAAAGATAGAATTTATGAATCCAACAAGAGCTATTTTCTCAAATTCACAGAGCAACTCCATCAAAAGAATAATATTCCAGAGTCAGTCAGCTGGAAGTAATTACTTGACCAACTCACACAATAATGCTGAGAATTGCTCATAAAAGCATAATAATAGCAGATTAAAGTGGTGGAAATAACTTTGTGCTGTAGTCCAGTCACATCCTGCCTGATGCCGTAGAAAAACAACTGGGAGGTGTTTAAAGGACTTAACTAGCTCACAGCGAAAGCGTGAAACAGGGACTTTTAAAAGGATGGCAGTTAATATTGACATCGCTGTGGTGAGTCAATTCATTATCCAAACACAAAGTGTCTCCATCTTAATGGTCAGTAAATATAAGCAGAGATTTAGTGAACAGCAGCTGTTTGTCACCTGTCATGTCCAACATCTGCACAGCTGGCAGCTTCTCAGCGGATGGGGCCAAGCACGGGGACCGTGAGCTGAATGACAATGATAAATTCAGGTGGATGGACCTCGTGTTTTAGAAACATAACCCTAGCAGGTGACATCCAAATCATTCCAGCTCTCGGCGATAGAAATGAGCACGGCGACATTCAGAACATGAAAAACAGCTCCGCCGCCCAGCCGGAGAGGTTCCTCCCAGCCCGGTTACAGCTGGCTCCACTCAGTGGGCTGCAGGTTGGGCCGCCTCCTTCCATTAGCCTGGAGGATCCATTTATCCTTTCATCACACTGCTCTCCTGCAACAATAACACCATCGCCTTGCCGTGCGTCGCGCATCGGGGCGGCTCTGGCCAAGTGGCGTCTCCTCAGCGCTCCCAGTAATGAGTAATGGTTTAAAGAAGCGGGGAAGGAGAGCTAATCATATCGACTCAGGTGCGCTGGGTTTACGGTCCTCCTGAGCGCGACGGGAGCAGAGAGGGGTGAAAGATGAAGGGATGCGAGATGAAAAGAGTAGACGATGATGACATCACATGTGGGGAAATTTAGCATTTAGGGAAGCAGTTCAACCTTTTTATCTCACACCTGAAACTGTCAACTTCTCACCTTGTTTTGTGCAGACTAAAGCTGCAGAATATCAAACTCTCACACCAAATAAGGCTATTTTCAAAAAACCTGTCTTCAAATCATACCTTTTTATTCTTCACCGTTTGACATTCCATGACTTTTGCTAAAGCTCTGCATTCTTTATTTTGTGTCATTTGTTTCACTAACACTTGTGTCTCTTTTATGCAAATAGGAAAAGAAACTGAAAACCATAATGCAACCCTGACAATCCTAAAAAAGTTGAGATGTTGTCTATTACATAAACGTAAATAAAACAATGTCATAATTTGCCATTTCTTTTTCACTTATATCCAATTAAAAACTGAACAGAGATGGTCTGTTTAACCTCACCCAAGCCAGGCTCTAGCAACTCCACTTGCCACTCCCTATGAAAATAAATAAATACATGGCTATTCATTTGATTTTACTTTACTTCCTTCAGTATAATAAACCAAATAAAGTCCAATTCAAATCAAGATTGATTAATAAACATAATATGTAGTCTCCAGCTTCAAGATTTATGTTTGACTTGAGAAATAGTTTAATAAAGTAAACTTTGATTTAGCTGCCGCTTGAGGCGAACTTTCCTCTTCCTCTTAAGCTCTTATTATTTCTAAAATGACGCACACTGGCAGCTCCAGTACATTTCATGACTGTGAACGTCATCTGTTTTGAATGTCATTCTGTCATTTCTGAACGACACCTACTGAATATAAGCTTGTGGCAAGCAACACACACACACGCACACACACACACACACATACACACACAC
>JAOWBC010000001.1:25929023-25945811 GCA_028566105.1 Hypoplectrus providencianus
ACACACACACACACACACATCCAAACACACTATCAATAATTGTCCTTAGTTCACATCAATTCAAAATGGAGGAAGGTCCCAGAGGGGATCTATTCAGTGGGTCGGATGAGCAGATGTAGAACAAACTACTGTCTCTGCAAAATATCCAACAAATGTTTGCTGCTTAAGGTAGCACAGATGTGTTTCATCAAATAAAGCAAAGGAGGTAAAGCTATTTGGCATCATTAGGATAATAATTTTTCAGTTTTTATAATCCAAGTGTGAAAAATGCCAGGATCTGAAAACACAGCTCTCCCCCTGCATCTCTCCAAATACACATGCACACGCCCATGCAGCAACCTCTGTAGGAGTACTTGTATATTACTTTAATCATGCAGATGCATTTCTATGAGACTGTGTTTTAAATTATTTGTCAAAACAGAGAGCCTCCTTGCAAACTTGTGGAGCTGTGAAGCACTCAGAGACGACAGACCTGAGGATTTGTGGCTCTGGCTGGCTGCACAGACATGAACGGCTGCAGCTAATTCAAGGCTAAACTATTAGATAAGAGAGACTTTATTTTCATCCATCTATATATGGATCTGTGCTGTGTAGTACATAGACGAACCGAACCGCATGGAAGGTACTTCAGTTTATTGTCCAGGCAGCAGACATTTGTGTGAAAAATGCAAGCTGCTGGTTTTAGACTTAGATGAATACAAAACAAGTAAAGCAAAATGCATAATTATTAAATAATAAATTAAATCAGCAATGTAATTTATATGTAATTTTTGAAGTCACTGCTTCCAAACTGCCATTAAGTCAGGTTTCCATGGCAAACAGTGTGTTACTAGACATTATGATATGGAATTTCAAATTATAGCCCTATAATAAAAGGTGATATATGAGGTGTGTTCCTCTTCAATTCTGATAGATTTACAGGAGAGAATCTCATTGGTATGAACATTTGCCTTGAATAGTCAAATTAAACAGTAGCATATTCAGGTACATGGCCCTTCAATACAATACAATCAAGAACAAAAGACAACACGTAATTGGACAGGAAGGAACAGGATCTAAATCTAAGCAGGAGAGACATGTTGTTAGTCATGGGATCTGCTACTGTGACATGATCCTCAACAATTTAAATAGCCTCCTGCTGATTTCCATTGTGTCCTCGACAACTACCTCCTCTTTATGATTCACCTACTTATCCGCGCTCCATCGTCGTGTTAACAAGACACCCCGTCCTACATTCGACCACCTTACTGATGAAGCGTCTTTGAAAAACAATCCGCCTGGTTATCTTATCTTTGATGTCAAACCGTTCATTACCACAATGCAGAGAGGAGAGGGAAGGAGAGGCTGAAAATCTCTCACTGCAACGTGAAGAGAAAGAAAGGTTTGAAGCTGAGAGAGACATATTGTGCAGTGAGCTGCATTTAAGGGGCTTTTATTACAGATTATGATGCCATCTGTTGTAAAAAGGTGGTCATACTGTACATGACAGGCAGCATATTTGATATGGGAGGCGTGCACCTCCTGCTGCAGCTCCTGTTCGCCCTGGCCGACGCTGGATAAAGACACCTCACCGAAGGCCAGTGGTCTACAGTGGGATAAGGCAAGTCCTGGCAGAGACCACGGAGCTCGGCTTACAGCATGAGGAGCGGATTAAATGTTCCGCACACGTCCTTCATGGAGCTAGTCTCCTCCAATTTCAGGATATGATAAATCTGCAGCTGAGGGGCATCTCTCCTGGAGAATTCAATTAGGTAAGAAAAGAGAAGAGGATCACAGTGATATTAGAGAGCTGATCGGAGAGCTCCTCAGCCCTCCCAGTAATGAACCGCTCCGTTCCTCCACCGTGACTAGATTGATTTGACTAGCCGAGCTCAGAGTTCATCCTCCTTTTAAAGTCACTCTCCAAAGGCTGGGTGTCATTGTGGAGAGGAGAAGTTTGAAATTCAGAATTGGATTGAAATATGAGTGACGGTTTGGATTGAGGGCCGGGGAGTGAAGAGCCTCTACGCCGCAGACACCTGCCAACACGTCCAGATAACCTTTGCCGAACTTTGTGATCTTTTCAATCCTGGCGAGACTTGATGGATCCTTCAGAGCGATCGATATTTCTGCTGCTCTGTAATTACTTCACATCTCGATTATCGGTTAAATGTACTCTGAATGGCCTTCCTCTGATTCCCCTCTGTGGGAATGGAGTTTATTCATGAATACTGGACCATGTCGATTGCTTTAACACTACACAAACGTTCAGCTAAAATAATACTAACTGCATCATGTAGCTACCCAACGTTTTTTAAGCACACTACAGTACAGTGGTATACACTGTCCTCATGTCCACCTTCTCTAACTGAAGCTGAGATCAGTTTGCAGTCCTGAAAGTGAGTCTCAAGGATGTACCTAATCGTGCGGGTATAAATAGGATAATTAGCTTTAATAGCATCTGATAAGAATCTCTATTATGAGATTACGTGACAAAGGCGCGACAATTATCACAATTATGAAACAGAGAAATTACCTGGGTTAAATGTGCCTATGATATTTATCTCCATTCACTTAAATCTGGACATAGATTGCGTCCTAACATACCATTTTTAGCTATAAGATGCAAACATTGCAGCACTGAAGCCACTGCCATTCTTCTCTCTGCAAAGTGCCCTTTTTAAAGCTCTGGACATTTAGGGACTTAAAAAGCTATGAACAGCTTCTCACCTTCCTTATCCGGGCTGTCCCATCAGCTGAGGGAAAAAAAAATGTAATTACTGGGTTTAGCTTGAGATACACTCCGCTGCACTCCATCGCAGCATTCTGGACTGAAGAAGTCTTTCTATATCTTCCAGTTTATGGCAAAAACTGACATTTAAAGATCTTTTGACTTCTCTGTTCATTTTTCATTTCTGTATCTGTCAGTGTTTTATCATCCATTTTGTTTTATCACCCCTTTAGTGTCTCGATGCACTGACCTTTGACCTCTTTATAATCTGGCTTTTCTGTCTGTCATCCTGAAGATAATGCTTGTTTTATTGTTGCTTTTTATATCAACTCACTTGGCATAAAGCAGCTACATGCCTAAAGCGTAAACGTGACTTTGATTTAGTGTCTTTATGCTAAGTATAAAATGAGACATCCCAGTGAATTTATAATGACGTGTCTTATGTCTTCTATCAGATGTTTATGTGCTGTACCTACATTTGCAGAGTTTTCCTTATATCCCTGGGGAGTATAATTGATTCATTAAAATATCATAATTACACCCCCCCCTTTTGGTTAGAAAAAACTGAGCACAAAAATTAATTGGACTACCTTCTGCATGCCCTACAGGGTTCTGCTAAGTCAGACAACATTAGCACGATTTTGTAGCAACAACACTGGTATGGAATCTAGCAGAAAACTCAAAGCTGTCATTATATGTAAATTTCAGCATTTGGATGACACCCTCAACCTGAAATTTACAAAGTTCACTGATAAAAAAAAAAAGTAGCTTGTTTCCTAGAACACATCTCAAATACAATAGTCATGATTTTACTGCCAGTTTATGCATTCATTCCTGCTCAGCTTGTGTCTTTACTCGGTGCAGGAGCATAACCCAACATCCACTGATTATACCTCCACACACGGATGATTATATTACTGATTGGCTGCGAGGCGTTGCAATGATTAGGTAAAATGCTAAAAAGTGGTTAAATCTGAATATTCATATGCATTTCAGGAGCAACAACCACACATTTTGCATTTACTGCAGGTGCAGACTGGACACCCGGATTAACAGATGCGAGCTGTTTGACCTGTAGGGCAGCACCCAGTCAGACACAGTGATTCAGTTGGAACAGATGCAGGAAATATGGGGAAAGACGCAAGAAATGTGCGATTCTGCATCACAGTGGCTGCTCCACTCAAGCAAGCTAAGAGGACTGTGAGGAGTTCTACAAGGCTTACTCCTCGTACAGATAATTGGTGAGTAACAATACAAGTAAAATATTACATATTTTAAGATTACATTTTTAAATACAAAATATGTTTAAGATGTGTATTTTATTACATTATGATGGAATTCTGTTTACAGTCCTTTTCTGTCTTTTAAAATACATGAATTAACTCTAAATTGATTTCCTATACCAAGAAGGTTATATTTTGTTTATTTCAGCAGGATCACAGAATAATGTTCATGGATTAATAGAGGGGTATTGAACGAGCCAGGAAGAACCCCCTAAATTTTGGAGCAGAATTACAGGTTATATATGCAATGATTTTAAACTTTCATAGCATTCTGACAGGAGGCATTGTTTGGTCAAGGTCGGCACTCTCCAAACTCCCTTCTCTTCATTTCTTTGCTCTAAAACTTATAGGATGCATGAATTTCCCATAATCGTCTCATATAAAAAAACTTTCAAAAAATATTCAAAACATTCAAAATATATAATCAAAAGTGTTAGACGAGGAACGTGTCCTTTGAGTGGAAGAGTTAGAAACTTCCCTTGTCTTGTGTGCGTACTTTATTGACCTTAACTACTCCCCAGGTCAGGTTTGTAATGTATACGTGTTTGGACATAGATCTTGAAGTCGCATCTATTTTTTTCCCATTCCACCACCGTATTCAGTTGTTGACACTTTCTTTCCCATAATCATTCCAAAATGTCGGCTACATTGAATGCATGAATGATATGAACTATCAGACAGTTTTTTTTCCATACATATCAAAGTACAAAGTAGTACAAGTACAAGGTTTTGGTGCATTTTAGTTTTTTCTTTCTTCCACATGATGGATAAAAAATAGCACACAAAAATTAGAGGTTTCATCCATTTTCTTCCCATAAAAGCAATCTTTAGTCATCTTGGTGCATTACGCTTGGAACCCAACAATTGCCTCTTTATATTATCATTTTAGTTGAAGAGCATATTAAGATGAGTAAAAGCGGACGGAGCCAAAGAGGATGTTATTCTGGTGGAGGAGAGAACTCTGAAGAGGTGTTATTTTTTAAGCATCTATTAAAATGAACAAAAAAACTGTAAAGGAATGCTTCAACTGCACAATATCATGGTCACAGTAAAAAAAAAAAAATTAAAAAATGCAATAATTAAATGATACACAGTGATGACATGCCTTCAGAACTACAGGGGCAACAAGAGTTGTTTGTGTGTGAATACCAGAAATAAGGCTTGAGGGAAATCAAAGCAAAAGGTTAAGCTGAATCATGTGTGTGACACTTCTCCACCTGAGTCCTCGTGCTAATTAGAGCTCCAGATAAATTTGCATTCCCATGTTGAAGGACTCTGACAGGAGGAATTTACACATGAGGCACAGGAACGAGGCTCACAGCTGGAATTAGATTCAGCCGCGGTGATATTTAGCCAGGTGTCAAAATAACAGAATGCTATTTTTGCAAGAACACAGACACTGGTTAACAGGGTTGACAGCGAGTGAAGGTGTCCTGCTTGGGGGAGCAACACACACACACACACACACATGCACAGGTGTTCAAAGAAAAAAAAAAATACAACACTATCATGTTCTAAAAACAACAGATCAAAGACTTACTGTTCAAAGGTTTTACTTATTTCAAATTACATCTCAAAGAGAAATGATAAAAATTAGTAGTGCATCCAGATTTCATTTTCCAGGATAAACACAAGTAAGAGTTTTAGGCAATTATTACCCAGTTTAAACGTATATAATTAGTGCAATGAAATTTGTGGGCCAATTGTGCTTACAGTTTGTCTGGCAGAAGCCTCTAGTGCCCATATTAATCATGACATGAGGGAAGGCGGAAGAGAGCGAATGTGGCAGATAAAGATACTGATTTTTTTTTTTTTTTTTTTTTTAGATTGGGTCGGTGAGGTTGTGGGTGGAATAACTTGTAATTTTAAGTGACCTTTTAAATAAATGTCTGATTACACCACAATCATAACCTAACCTTAACCCTTACCCTATTCTGTTTCCCCTAACCTGATCACTTAATTTTGGTGCCTAAACCTAAGTATTCCTTACAACAGTAATCACTTGCTTGAAACAGTTATTGTTGTGTGACATTTTGTCGCAGTTATGTCATAAATTTGTGCGTTCTTTGTTTCCAAAATCTCTGCAATGGTCAAACAAAAAAAAAAACAAAAAAAAATCAAGCAAGCAAATCAGATTAATTTCGCAAGTAGTAGGTAGATTTCAAGTAAGAATGGCTTATTAATTAATTCCAAGGTTCCATGCGAAGAAGCTAACAAGCAGCTGCTGGTGGTAGTTCATACTTTGAATGTTGAGCTCATTTATGTGGACCAAGGCAGGAAATATACATTTTTTAAAGGTTGTTTTTTTTCATCTAAATTCACAATAAAAATGCTTTGCCGCGTAAAAACCCTGGAAATTCACAGATCAGGCTCCATTTGGTTCAGACGTGGGAAAAGCCAATGGTAATAGACCCCTTGAAACCATTTAAAAAATCCTGAGCAGCTGCATCTCAGGTTAGTACATGTGCTGGTGCAGTCCTAATAATAATCTAAAAGGTGGACTACTGAAAAGATGCAGTTCACACTGTCAGCGTTTGTCAGAAAAATATGTTCATTACAACACAATACACAAAGAACGAAAAGCTCTACGACTCTATCACTCTGGGCAAATCAATAAAACATCAACTTTCTACAATTTACCGAAATACAGAGTAAAAGGGAAGTCTTAGAAGGTTCTTGTTAAATTCTTCAGAAATTTGTCTACTTGTTTTCTGACTGAGATGTGAAATGCAATAACATCTCGTCCTCACATATTAGAGTTCATACATAAATCTACAGTGTCAACCAATTACCTCCAGAAGGAAAGACAGAACTGGGAAGAGATATAGCTCAAGGTTGTTGAATATTTGATTGTTTGCTGTTTCCTCCCTGCCTCCATTTAAGTAACTGCTTCTATCATACACACTCAGACTCTCTCTCTCTCTTTGCTCTTTCTGTCTTTCATACACACTTAGTATTTCATCAAAATGACGGCCAGTGAGTGACTCCTAATCCGCCCAGCCAGACAGGGCAAGCTAAGGACACATCTCATCAGTCTACCTCAAGACGTAAAGCCTTGGCAGTTGGCTGTCACCTATCAGTGCATGTTTTACAAGTACTGCTGAACATATCACTGGTGATAAGCTTCTACACATACGCATGTATGGGTTACTGAACGGCCTTCGGCTGAGCTGCCCAAGGGGACAAGCTGCCCCTGGTCCAGAGCCTCTGTCTGAAGTGTCTGTTAACATTTCTTCGAAGAAAATCAATCAAATGCCCACAAAGAGATGCAAAACAATGATGAAAAGACAAAAGAGGCTGCAAAGAAACCAAAAACAGCTGCAAAAGGACATGAAATGACTACAAATAGACAGAAAACGACTACTAAGAGACTGAAAATGACATAAATAAGACTGGAAAGGACTACAAATGGAAGCAAAACAAGAAAATATATGAAAAAAAATTACAATAAGAATCAGTATTAGGTAAAACATGACTCCAAAAGCCATAAAACAACTACAAAGAGACACATACAACCGACTACTCATTTTCTGTGTCTATCCATCTCACATTGCCTCATACTCTATCCTGGCACATATAGCAAAGTATCAGACTGTGTTAAAAGTGGAATAATTATCTTGAAAAATAACTTTAAAGCTCTTAAGCATTGCACTTCAACAGCAATGAAATCACTAAACATGGAATTGCTGACACTCTGCCGTCTCCTCTCTAAAATAACCAGAGGGGAACAACTTGATCTTTCCAGTAACAATAAACACATTAGTGATGCTTGACAGGTGATGGCTTCCTCTGGAAATAAGAAGCCTCAACAGTTCACAGTGTCAAATGTAGACAGCTGCCGCCCCAAGTCACTTCCCCTGACTGACGTGCCAGCCACTTTCTCCATCAAAGTCTTGTCAATGAAGAGATGCCACTAATTCCACATGGAGGCTAATTTAGCTAAAACATCACATTAGTTTGTCTTCCAAAGGTGCCACTCCTGCCAGAAATATATACACTCATGGTCGTTGCTGTTGTTGTTTAGCCTTGTTGACTCTGTTGACATTGACTCATAATGTGGGGACCGCATGCAATTAATAAATTATAAACCAACGTCTGTGTTTCATGAAGTGCATGAAATATGGGATGATGAAATTTGCTGAAATCTCCTGTGTCCTGATTCTGGCTGTGTAAGGTCAACATTTGTCAAGAAGTTAGTCTGTTGGTAATTTGTTAAATTGTGACAGGAAGTACATTTCAAAGTCATGTTTTTTGTCTGTTATCTACAAAATCTTTAAAATAAATACGATTAAATGAAAACAGAAAGCTAATAATAGCAAAGAACATATGATAGTTCGGTTTGCACGATGTTGGTGACTTTGCTGGGCATTTGACTTTATAATGTATGTAATATATTCAGGATCTCAGCTGTTAATACCAAATGTCCCATGCCTCCTGATATTATTTTTTTTCAAAAGGGACGCTAATTTTGTCTGACAATTCCGACAAACATCCTTATGTTAAAGCCTCTGCTTTCATAGCCCCCTCCATCCCTCAAGAACATCTGAGTCATAGCAGCAGCTACAACAACGTGTCCATTCAGCTTCATTAACAATGCAATGCTCACTCTCTCTTTATATTTTTGGTATGCTAACTGAATAACAGGGATTCCCGGATTACTAGCCCAAACATTAAATAAAGAGATGAACAAATTGCAAATTGCAGAGCTGAGGTACAACACAGCATCCATTATTTTTTTATTCAGTAAAGTGTTCACTTTTGGGTTGCTCAGAACCAGGGTTAACGGCAAGAATTTAAATCCGAGTGAATTCTGTTTTGCATAAAGCTTTTCTGTGAGAGAGGAAGCTACATGTAGAGCACAGTGTCTCATTTGCATAGAAAAAAATGCAAAAGTGATGGGGTCAGTCAGATGTTCCCAAAGTCCTCTGTTCCTCAGAACCATAAGCTCATGAAGGGAACTTGAAAAATGTTTCCTTTTTCTGTGTTGATTAATATGGCATGGGTTGGCATTGTGATGAGGTTAGGGGGTAAAATCATGATAAGAGACTTAAAAAAAACAACCAAAATAACTCTTTCCAAACCTAATATGTAACCTAAATAAAAAAAGAACTGTATTTAACCAATTAGACTACATATTGATTTATTACTTGTTTTATAGCATCAGTCTGACATGAAAAGATGAAATACACTTTCCTGGCAAGAGTAAAATTAGGAAATGGAAAACCGTTCAAACATCTGCACTGTAACCAGAACGTGTTTTTAGCCATTGGCTGCCTGCATCTTCAGTAATCAGAGAAACATGCTGAGATAATATATTTTTTGTCTTTGTTTTTGCCAGTTTGAATCATCTGATTTGTTTTGAAAAGAAAGGGACCTCTGCAGATGATTTGGCTCCCAGTAAAAACCTCCTAAACACTGAGACACACTCATTCTAACTGGAGAAAAGTTACTGCAATAACAGCATAGCTCTGTAAAGCTTGTATCTCTTGTTTATCTCCAGTTTGGACTATTTCTTTGCAAAGCACAGTGACTCCTTGAATCCATCCTGGGGTTTCCATTCCCCTTGTCTAATCGTAATCCTAAACTACACTGACCTATAGCATCAAACAATCCATTTAATAGACAAATACAAGAGTGGTATTGATATTCTGATCAAACTCTCAGCAAGAAAGCCAATGAGCAGTTCATTTATCCTTGGCTGTAAACCTGTATAGGCTGGTATTTAATTTATGATGGAGTTAGTTCATATTTGGCATTCATGAGGCCTGTTGGTGGCACTAGGGTGGGCATGAAAGGTGCTAAAAAGTTTTGGAACCAGAGGACTTTGCGTCCAAACTGTAGGAATAGAATATGAGAAATAAAGTATTTTATTTTATTTTTTTACTTCAAGGAGAGAGCATATTAGAGGAGGCAGATATGAGCAGGAAGAGGGGTGATGTCAGGTTCTTCTAAAAAGATGAGTTTTTTAGCCTATGAGGGAAGATGGAGAGTGACTGTGATATTCTGACTGGAGTAGCAAGGTCATTGCACCAACAGGGAGCCAGTAAAAGGAGAGTTGAGTCCCAGTGGACCATTTACTTTTAATGTGTTCTCATCTGCCTCCACACAAAGCTCTGTCGGGGTCTTAAAAAACCCCGCTGGTGCTCTCGTCTACTGCCACCGAGAGTCCTCGGCTCGCTGAGAATGATCAGTGAGTATAGCTGAATGGCCTGCCAGGTCCATAATGCTTTGATGTAGTGCAATACGCACCAATAGTCTACCGAACAGAGCAAATACAGATATCAGAGCATCTGAGGTAATCAATAAATAGAGGCTCCTCAGGGCCAATATATAAATATATCTTTCTGCTCTCTGCGAAATATGAAGGTGCATTTGTGCTGCGGTGCTTTATCCCGTCCTCACCGCTGATGATGATCACGGTCAGCTAAACAGCCAGGATTGTGGAGCCATTAATTCATTCTGTGTTTTCCGTCAAAACATCGGCGCCTCAAATAGATCTCACTCATTTGTTCGGTTGGAAGGGCAGCTCACTGTGGGTAACGTGCCAGAAACCTCGAAGCAACTACTCTTCAGGTTTAAAAAAAAAAAAATGTGTTTTTCTAGTTCAGTGCCCACAAAAATGCCACAGCCTCAAAAATGATAAAATGAATAACAAAAATAATAAGAATAGTCTGGTGCAAAGCCGGGATAAGCTTCATCCCTCAAGTGATCCTGAACGGAAGCCATCTGAGGTCACACTGCGACATGCCCAAGCCGGATTTTGATGCAGGCAATTACAGGAGTGCAGGTGCGCACAGATGAATTTATGTTGGATTTAGTTTGAAAAATAATTTCCTTTCTCAGGAAAAGAGAAGAGCCGTTGAACAGCATCCATCAACATGCGCAGCGTGTAGGAGAACATGGCTGAAGCTCGATGAGGACTGAGCGAGCTGCATTATTCACTCAGCTCTGCCAGTCATCGCTGACACGGAGGACAGTGGGGTGACTCCTCCTACTTGATAATACATGATGATTGATGTTTTTTGCAACAAAAAACATCCCGCATGAATAATAAGCAGGAGCTTTAATAGTTGCCCGGGGAGAGGAAGGAGAAAGGTGGGGTTTTTCATGTCAGTGATGTCTGGTGGGAGTCAGCACGCGGTGATGGACACCGTGGAGGTCAGACTCACATCCTCACCTGGGAAGAAGTTATCTTGGAGGAAATTAATGGTGTGTGTGTGAGAGAGATGGACTGACAGAGAGGAGAGAGAAAGAGATCAAGAGACGGGGAACAAAAAAAAAAAAGAGTTTCCAAGCCAGAACTATCACACATTATGAAGGAGTAGGAAGCGGAAGAAGGATTTAGCTATAATGCTGCCTTCAGTGTGGCTTCACTGAGCCTTCAGATATCATGTTTAAACATGATTAGCCGTAATAAACCTTCAGTAAAGCTCATGCGACCTGATTAGACATAAAAGTCTTCATCAGGAGATATCTAACAGCAGCAGGTGTTTCATAATTGTTCCATACTAGTAAGCAATCATGACACATTATAATAGTAAAATAAACACAGCAAATGACGATGCCAGTAAACAGATGTTAATTCATGGCTCATGCACAAAAGGAATTTTAGGATATTTCATGCCACTATGGAACAAATTGCAGCTTAAATAGGTAGATACATGATATTTTGTGCTCCCTTCAATCTCCAAAATTTGACATGATAAACTGTTGCCCACAGTAGCGGCACTGACTCATAATCTGTTGTATAAAAGCAGAAGCTCAACTAAATGTCAACAGAAAGCCCCTGGAATGCCGCTGCAAGGCTTTAAAGGGTTTTTCTAATCCTGGCTGAAACAGCAGAGCCTTCAGTATTTTTTTCACCCCGCGATCCTCAATGCATCTTTTGATTGTTAAAGGCTGGGGTGGGGGGGGTGGGGGGGTTATTCATTAGTATGCATCTTTAAGGGCGGCGAAGGCTGCCTGCAGATGCAGGAGTTGAGGTGGTGGGGGCGTGGGAGAAGCTGGGTCAGTCACATGGCCGGGACTTCTCACAGCATCCCTGCATGCAGAGGATCTGAACGAAACCGCCGCTCTCTCCTCCTAATTCTCAGATGGCAGCCGTGACCTACTTTCCACAAAGACAGGCTCATGCAAACTTGATGATATGCTTATAACAGAGGAGCCCATCGTGCACTGCCTGGGGTGAGCCTCGCAATGCGGAGGCGGCAGGGGGTCTGTACGGTGAGGGACCAACTGGCAGGACGTGTGTTAGCAGCTCCGTACTGGGTGGTTAAACGGCATCCGTGGTGATGACACTGACGCAGCAGGGACAGGTGACACAAGGAGGGCTTTAAAGGTTGTCACGATCACCTTAACCCCACAAGAAAAGCTCTTCATTTCAGAGTCATTTTATTGTCTAAGACAAGCCAATAACTAATGCATGAGTCTGAATAGCTCGCTCATGAAACTACAATGGCAGACATCAAAAATGTCCTCCTCGCTGCATCCACCCTGCATTAATAAGGACTGCAGCTACTGTAGACATTTCTGAAATACTGTAGTGCTTAGTGGCTGACTAAGCACTCCATCTCATTGTGTATTCTGTTGTTTCTCACCAAAATGTTTGAAACTTCTAAAGGCATTAAATTAGGGCTGCATATCCAACCTCAATTTATTTTTTATTTTATCTTTTTGTATGGATGGAATGTGTCCATAGCACAGAGAATCAAAGTCGGCATCAAAAGCCTGGCCGGAATGTGTTTACTTATTCTCAAAATGTTACCAGTCTAGAACTATCCCTTTTGGCAAAAGTTCTTGTTTATCCAGTATTTATGTGACCTTTAAAGGGGACATATCACAAATGTTACATTTTGGGTGTCTGGAGTGCTTACCAACTCACAACTATACATTTGCATGCAGGTTCATTAGAATATAAACCAGTTTGATTTTCTACTCTCACAGCTTGAAAAATGAGTCTATCACAGGTATACGGGTATATTCAGAAAAAAACAATACAGGTAAAATATGTTTCTACAGGATGTAAACAAGTTCTAATAAAAAGTTTGTTTTCTTTACAAAAAAACCCCCCACATAAATCGGAAAATTCAATGTCCAACTGAAAGAACTTGAGAAATAAATCAAATGTTGCAAGGCCCTTTTTAAAGGTTATGTGATTGATTGTAGGTTATTGAAATAAGTCATGATTTAATTATTTTAGTAAACTGATGTAAATTGTGATGCCATTAAATCTTGCACTGCCTTTTAGTTTATCATTCTTAGTGACTTTTAAAAATTAAAATATAAAGCTAGTGTTCAATATGGCTTTTATGCAAATGAAGTGTGTCCATTAAAATCAATAAATTGTTTATTTAAGTCTACTTTGTATAAGTACTCTGTGTTGAGATGTTTTTGTATCAGGTATTCTATCAGTACTAATGTAGTTTAACGGATCTCAAGCCCTATTAAAAAATCTAAATTTTAACCAGTTTCCACAATTGTCCTCTGAAATAAGGCTAACAGTGCAGCAGTATTGCAATGAAACATGACTAGGTGTAAGTTTTATCTGTGCTTAGATGTAAAGCAGATATCCAGGACTGATGTCAGACAGATGTAAAGCTCTGAGCTATGCTCCTCATGAGCAGTGAGCAGAGGGTAAGTGAGGTTTAGCTATAATTTATTTGCACTTTCAAATGATACCAATACACCGAAAGCTGCAGATCACACAAAGAAGCCCCAGCAGGCTTGTAAAAACATCTCACCCGTAAAGAGCAAAAAAATAAAAAATAAATAAAATAAACTCAATAAAATAGAAACGGCAGAGAAAAATATCAAGGTGACAAAGCAAAATAAATCAGGACGACAAACAGATACAGGTGAGCTGGGCATCAGAAAGGCAGACATCAAAACTTCACACAGCCGAGAGGAGAACAAAGGCAAAGAAACGGATAAAGAACAGGAGGGAGGAGGTGGGGAAATCAGCACATATACTAGCAGAGAGGCGGGGGAGGTAGGAGGGTTTCAGTAGGAATCAAAGTGTGCCAGTGTTTGCGGATGGAGAGGCCACACTACTCTGCATCCATTTGACATCCCAGATTAGGGGGCAGAACAAAACCCTTTGACTGGGTTCCAGCTGACTGGGCCTGGAAACCATGGACGCTGTCAGTTATTCTCCCAAAAGATATTTATCAGAATAGCTGAAAATTATACAGCCTAACAGAGTGTTATTAGCAATTAAAGCTGATTACGTTATAAAATGTCCAAAGCAGTTTTTGATTTTCTGTTAAGTATCTCATCATTTATCACTATTAATGCTTTCAAAAATCCAGCGCCTTCATCGACCAACCAACTTCAACACTGATTTGGTGAATTATTCTTTAAACTGGGTCCCACCTGAGAACATTCTCTGCCCACGCTTTTTTTCTTTTCGTCCAAGTCTTTTGCTTTATTTGAGCATGGATTCCTACATCCAGATGTTTAAAGGGACCACCACATATTTTACAGCCGGTGAAAGTTAGGACAAAGCAAGAATGGTTGTATAAGGTGTTCTGTCACCGTAATGATGTAATCCAAATCTGTAACAGGAAAACATGGCTAAATCCAAATGTTCAGACTTCACTGCACAGTGTTTAGGTCAGTAAGTCATTCAGTCCACTAGGGGCCTCAAGCTGAGTCTCTGTAGACGAGAGAGAGTCCAGTTGGGGCGCAAACCTTACCAGACTTCACTGATTTTTACCCACATTCACTGAACTGCTGATGTTTTCCGACTGCCAATGAACAAAGAAGACAAACTTGTGCTGCATTCCAGACAACTCAAATTTCCAACATTTTCATGCGTGTATATTGGACGAATAAATATCAATTTGTCACTACAAGCATGTTTCAGTTTATGTTTGGCACCATGCGTCTGGATCAGTGAAGGAAGATATTTTTACTGGAAACTTTCCAACTTCTTGCTCTGAATGTATTAAAATGTTCGTTGAATGATGTAGGCCAGATTTTTTATTTTTATTTATTTATTTCTTTTATACTGTATTATGTAGTGGTTCAGCCTATAGAGGTAATCAAACTGCGTTATATGATTGCAGCCTGCCCTGTGCCAAGTGATGCAGTGTATTGCCAATATATACTGTTCAAAAAATGGCTGAAAAACAAAAGCATGCCTTGTAGTGACAGAAATATCCAATTCATTTAGTCATAGTTTTAATTTGCAAATATTTCTGAACTTGACTGTGTGTAGAATGTCTATAACTGGCTTTTCATAGCCTTGCAGTCTTGTGTCATCACCGTTTTGACGTGATGACAGTGAACACATCACACTACACAGATCTAAAGGCTGCGAGGGTGGACATTTGAATTCAGCCCCCCATGTTACAAACTGGAGGAGTGAGGCTTGTTAGGCAGGCGCTTTCATGGACGATGTAAAGAAAAGCAACATGGAGATGCATTATGGGAATTGTATGTTCAAGCATGTTTTTCTTCAATTGAATACTAAATTGCTGGAGTGCCCCAGTAAATACAAATGTTGGAAGGATCTTGGCCAGTGTTTAGTCAACTGTTACTCCAGCACTTTAGCAAAGACTCAGTTTAACGGAAAAGTACTCTACTTCTGACTTCAATTTCAGTGAAATTCTATATAGGTTAACTTATCAATGCCCATTCAGAAGCCTTACACAAGAATTACATAGCAGATGTTTAGAGCTGCTACTGGCCACAGTCACATACTTACGTGGGCTGCACAGGAGTTTTGAGAGGTAGAGAAAATGCTGAATTTATGTAATGCAGAGATGCTCAGTGTCTGAACCGGGGGACACTTGCAGCCCACACAAGTCACCCATAAGCGGACCTTGGAAACATTCCTGCATTAAAACAGGTTTCTTTGGCAGCACCAGCTAGCTGGCAGGTTTCATAAATGTGTATTTGAAGGTGTCCACAGATCGATAGTTTCAAGCAGAGCTGAGCTGTTTCAAAATTTGAAAAAGAACAGAGAGAGGAAAAACTTCTCAAACAACTTTTTAAGGAAGCAGAGTAACGGGCATTGAGCCAGAGTTTGGGGGTAATTGTTGAAAGTGATGGCTGGTGAAATATGCAGCCAGTCAAGCAGTGGATGGATGAATGTGACAGCTTTGATTTTCTTTTCCTCTATTTCACAACATATCCTGTCCTGTTAGATCACACCCTATCCCATGATCCTTTTCTGTGGTATATTACATCTAAAATTGCATTTTTTTTTTCTCCCTTCTTTTTTGCAGGAGAGTACTCCGTTATTCTTTAAAGACAGTCTTTTGATCCAATGTTACTGGAATAAAAATTGAACTCATCTCAGTTTCATTCCAAAGTATGACTTCTAGTTTTTAAAATGACACCTTCAGTAGGTAAAGGATTAATCCTTATAAATATAACATTATGATGCATTTGGAGGCATGGCTTGAATCCTCAGAACTGACAAGACATACTTTTATTGACTGGATGATCAAGATTTTAAAGATATCAAACGATAAACTTCAAGCCGCATTTGGCAAAGTAGATAAACGCTGAACCATTTCAGAGTGTGGAGTCTCAGTTTGTTTGCAGATAAACAGATGGCAATTTTACAAGTACACATAAATCTCTTTGATTGAAGAAAGAGTTGGCATTAAAGAAGCCAAAACTGTGACGCTTTTGGATGAGCGTTCTCGTTCCAAAGGCAAATAGAGGACTTCCAATTTTTAACATTTACATTCAAAGAGGGCAGTGTTTTCTAATGAATGTTAGTTAAAGTTAAATCGAACATAATTATTATATGATACACACTAATCTGACATTATTGGGGCGGTA
>JAOWBC010000001.1:26000766-26018460 GCA_028566105.1 Hypoplectrus providencianus
AAGATTGTGTGCTGCTAATAGATGCTGCTTACGTGTTGTTCAGTAGGGCAGAAAATAATTCTCTGTATACTGTAGATATTGTGTTTTTTCTTTTAATTAAGGCAAAAAACACTGAACTACATTTCTGTCCCATTTATCACGTATTCATTGTCCTGTGAGAAGAGGCAGCTGTTGGTTTACCCTGCCCATCAGGAGAGGTGAGGTGTGTGAATGATGCCGACACTCCCTGCCCCCTCCATCCACATGCATGGAGCCTGTTGGATTATCTCTGCCAGCAGCCACCTCACATCACTGTTAATACTAAGTTAAGCAAATGCAGATTTCTTCCAAGCAATTCTCTCACGACAGCATTAGTTTGTCAGCATTTTGATGCTCTCTTCAGGCTGGGATTAAACGGAGGGATTAGATGTTACATTCACTCACTGTGACTTTAACTTCGTTCTAGCTTCAGGTTAAAATGAAGAACTTTATCATGTGTTCACCTGAGCCCTTTTCCCCCTCCCAACTTTCCCATCTCAGCCGCCGTGTGCACAAGCGTAATATGACTAGCCTATTTACACCCATGTGACATGTAAGGAAATGACAGTGGTGATGAAATCCTGCATGTCATTGCAAACTTCTCAGCCGGCCTCCGAGAAAAACTGTTCCGTATTAAATAGGTTTTCATTTTTTAGCTACGGAAAGGTGCTTACAGTCACGTCTTACAAGAGGCAGTTTGAGATATTTGAGTTTAATGTTCCAAAATTTAATTCTGCCCACAAAATCTGATAAAAGAACAGGCTCCAGTGACGGATGTCTGTCTCTCCCAGTACTTGAGTACCCTGCCGCCCCTATCTGCAATATGAAGTGCATTAACATGATAAAAGACTCCCATCTGCACAACAAAGCTCGCTGCTGTGATACCACATTATGATCTACACGTTGTCATGTCAAAGACCTCGAAATGCACACATTAGAGCCATACTTGAAACAGATTCAGCCCAAGTTCTTTGCTATTATTTAGCGCTGATTTATAGAACTGTCATTTCTCCCGGCGCACGTTGCTTAACCCCTTTCCAGATCAATCATACCTGTGCTGTAACAGGCTACAGGTGTAGCTCTGGGCCGCTGGGCTCTGCGGCTACCATCTGTTTGGCTTCTTCTTAACCTCCCTGCAATTTATTCAAAGAAATAAGCCTGTGCCCTTTTGCAGTGACAGTGTAATATCCATCCATGTAGCACTCTGCTCATACTTACAGATTAACACAGATGGCCTTAAAGCTGTAAACAAAAAGGAACATGGTCTCTTCCTTTCACGCTGAATGAAAAAGGATGCTGCTTTAAGAACCATCTGGCTGATTGGAGGGCTGTTGATAATGACTAAGCAATAAATTATGATAACCAATCACACATCAGTGCTCACTGATTGATTGCCTGGTTTCGAACTTATCAATGAAAATTGAGAACAGGTTTTAAATTGGCGGGATGATAGCCGGAAAAAATCAGCCAGCAGCAGTTTGTCAACATTTTCGCCGCTCTAATGGCGACAAATGTTTGAGGTTACTGTCCGTCCCCGTAAGCAAAGTCATCTGTACAGGCGAGAGGATGGGCATGAGATTGCAATGTATGTGCTGCTGATGAGCTTTCTTTAATGGTCCACCAACAGCCATATGCTGGTTCATCTATCATCTGCAGCCCTACCTGACGGTCCTGACAGCCTCCAGAGTGAAGCGGCTGTTTAACCTGCAGACCTGCTGTTAAAAACCTCCAGCCGATGTAATTAGCAGCTCTGACTGCCTCTTCGTCATCTACTTCACCCGTCTTCCCCCCGTTTCACCTGCCAAACCTTCACTTTCCCAAACCTCTATTAAAGGAAAAAGCTGGCAGTCTTCTATATTTTTGTTATTTCTCAACTACCCCCATGAATAAACCAAGGCTGTTCTAAAAATCATTGTCTCTGCATTCACTAGCTGTATAACAGACACTCAATCGTTAACTACATAGTGTGCAAGCAGCAACCACCAGGCCAGAGCCTGCAGCCAATAAACCAGTGCCAAAAAAAACAGCATTCTTTCTAAAGCCAGCAGGGGGCGACTCCACTGAGTGCAAAAAGGTGTTCATGTTAAGTGTTCTCAGGATTCATCGAAAATTAGTTATTTTTAAGCTACTGTTCCTTTTTTGTTTTTTGTTCCAAACTGTAACCAGGGTTTTACATGTCTCAAGTGTGTTGAGGTTGTCAGGTGTTGTCAGCTTGCAGGGATTCAAAAATATTCATATCTCATATTCTCATATTTGTGGTTCAAAAATGAAAATTATACATATGTGCATATGTGATTGCATGAACATATTCTGGTGACTGGGCCAGACACACACTCTAGACACCGATGCTGTTATTTGTACATCACACTCATTTAGCATCCAGGATGCCAGCATGCTATCTAAAATCACAAGCTTATGGCGGCGTACGGAATTTGTTTATGCATGTTATTGTAAAACTAAAGCCATCTTTCATCTTTTTGGAATTATTGCCAAAACTCTACATGAAAGGGGCTTATGGCAACAGGGCGGTAAGTGTTGAATTGACTCAAGATAAACTACCAGTGTGCTTAAGTTAGCGGGAGATGAAAAAAACATGTAATTCATTTCACATTTTCTCGAAAATGAGGTATAATAGAAATAATAACAATAGAAAATCACAAGGGATTGTCATGTTACTTCTGATGCTAATCAAGGTTAGATCATTTCTAAGATAATTTTAAAGAATCAAAATAAAAGTCAGAGTAAATACATCATGATCACTAAGACGAGCCCTTTAAGTGTGGAAAAATAACTCCGCTTAGAAAAAGAAAAAAAAAAACAAACAGCAAAGATTCAAATAAGCCATTTAGGAGGAACTTAAAGTCAAACCAATCAAGCAAATTAATTAAAACCTCCCCCTTGTCCTCTGGGCTCAACAGTGTCATCATGTGGCCCCTGCTAATTCATGTAATCAATTACTTTGATCTAACACTTAGGTTTGTCACTTTTGATACCCATAAATGCTAAATCACTGTCGCAGCGCTCAGGGACCCTGCGCCCTGGCCATCTCACTATTTCTTGCTTGTATTGTTAAGGATCCAGGAGTTTATTCTCCTCGAGGGACGTCGCTCCATATAAGGGCTTCAGCTAAATGAAATGTGAAAGTAAAAATGAGGGAATGCAGTCAAGTCTCAGCGCAGAGGGGCCCGATACCAAAACAAGCGACATGCTCAGTGGATTTTAATGCAAGCCACAATTTAGTGTGCATGTAATTGCTGTGATTATGTGGTGATTGGGTTATGTAGATTACACACCTGTTTTGGGGCCTCCCACAGGCAACTCGCAATTGACATTTGAGAGATGGAAATGATTGACTTTGCTTCAGGTTTAGTTAAGCTTTCTTGTAACACACTCAGGGATTGGCAGTCTGAGTCCGTGGGGTGTTCGAAAACTACAAGTAAATCTTCAGAGGAGGGATCAGTTGATGTTTTCTTATCTTAATTTAAAGTGTTCCTATTAGAGACAAGAGTTGGTATTTAGATTGTATGCATTTACCCAGGCTGTATCTGTGAGTGCGACACAGAATAAGCTGCAAAATCACCAATATTACAAGTAATAAGAAATGAAGGCCATTTAGTAGCCTGACAGTATTCCTGGGACAGATGTTCTATGAATATATAAAGAAACAGCAAAGCTAGGTTAGGCTATTTCTTCAGTGAACAAGGAGGAAGATGTGGGTGGGGGGTATGAGATGCACTGTGGTGATTCACTGGTTTGCTGACCCAGTTTGGAAGAACTTCAGCATGTGTTTCAACAATTCACCCTGACAACCAACAATATGACCAGCTCCAAACTGGTCATACTGTAGAGTTTAGCTGTCAGCGCTCTGAGTGTAATAATGTTCTCTGTCTCTGGGTTATGATCGATGGAGCAATGCCAGGTTTTGGCACACACACACACACACACACACACACACACACACACACACACACACACACACACACACACACACACACAGGGGTTTTTATGAACAGGCCCTTAAAAGTCCAGTTTCCAGTCAGGATCCAATAGGAATTATTCTTACAGTTACGCTGCGTTTGCTGGGGCAGCAACAGCTGAATGTTGCTGACGGTGTTGTGCCTGTTTGGCTCGACTGGTCATCTACTCAACCACTGACCAGTGGTGGTCCTAAGGAGGGGCGGGGTGGGGGTTATATTAAACCTGGACCACCCTCTGGCCTAACAAACTAGTCTGTCTACAAGAGGCTGTAGCCGGCTTGCTTTTAAAGCTGAAGATACTGGTATCCCTAAACATCAGCAGGCTCAACATTTACAATTTTCATCATATCTTGGTCAGGGGACTAAACAATGCTCCAAAGTTATGCAAAATTGTTGGCAAGTCAAGAACTAAAAAGAACTTTTACAAAGGGGTCCCTTAACCTTAGACCTCAAGTTATATGGATGAAGAGGATGACAGATTCTATATCCGATATCCATTTGCCTCCCTTTTACAGACATGCCCAGTTTATGCTAATACTATGCAGATTTAATCATGCAGCATAAATACGTTATTTGCATTTAAAATGGCCACACGAGTGAGTATGAAGCTGTGGTCCCACCAGTGCTTAGCACAGAAGATTCATTTGCATTACATAGGCTGAGTTGTATTTTTGGTAACACAATACAAAAAAATCTTTACCACTGATTTTTTTTGTATCATTCTTTGTTCCAGTTAGACACTTAAAATAATATACTGTAAAGGCCACAGTTGCCCAGTGCACACTAAAGCTTCAACCTTAAAGATAGAAATCTCTGAGAGATATCATTACATAATTAAACAGGATTGGGGGGCAGTATGAATAATTATGTACATATCACATTGAAGTAAGTTTCTTAATTTAGCACGCCTTATTAAGAATGAGCTTTTTGGTTGAAAAATCAAAGAGTGTGACTCACAATGAAAAAGTTGAGTTCAACACTTGAAAGTGACTTGATGATCAGCCAGAAAGAGGAGGAAATATCACTGTGATATTATTAACCTTTATGATAATGCAGTGTTTTTACTAAGTGCCGTTTCTTCCCTCACAATTGATCTCTGGTTGAGTACAGACACCAGTTTGCAGAGAGCACCAAAACCCAACAACAGCCAAGCTTCATTTGGCCTGTCATCAAGCTACTCCTAGAATTAACATTAATTAGCAACAGCTTGATAGGACCTTACTGCTGGTGGCATTTGGCAATGATCACTTTGGTAAAAAAATAAATAAATAAATAAAATTTTAAAAAAGCTGCTTGAATGTTTTGTACAATGCTATTTGCTCATAAGAGCGGAGCAGAAATAATACATTCAGTAACAGATTCAGCACAAATTTTTCAGCATTGCATTGTTTTGTTACTGTGTGGCTAAAAATAATAAATTTGTAAACAAACAGCATTCAGAATATGTACCTCCTCTTTGTCTCCACAAGCCAGAGAGGGAGAGCAGAAGTGGTCGAGAGAGGCAGACAGTGACTGAAGAGAGGGAGCTGAGGTAATGAGTGAAAAGCAGTGAATCAGAGGAATAAAATATTATTTTCTGTATTCCAAATACAAATAAACACACAAACACACATTTCGGCTACATGGACAGGCCAACAGAACAAATCAGCATGCTGATGTGGAGAGATAAGGAGCAGGGAAGCAACAACTTGTTTGTGGCCAAATACCGCTGCTGTGTATCATAGTGACGGGTGGTGCTGGGTGTGCAGTCGCTCCAAATTAAACACTGCAACATATTAGAGCTTTACACATCAGCAGAGGAAGCCATGACAGTGGGAAAGGAGTACAAGAAGGATGAAATCACAAAAGATATGTAGGCAAAGCTTTAATATTCTGACATGTTGTGACTGATAACGTGGGTGTCTGCGTCATCGTATCCAAAAGTCTTTGTTTCTCCGTCCAGACGAATCCACAATACCAGAGATTTGAAACAAAGAGGTGCTCTCAAAATGCTTTATTTTAGGGGTCTGGAAACACTGGAGCAGTGTGCACGCAAGGCATAAAACAAATATGATGCGGTTTCAGGAAAAAAAAAATGTGTGGTTGTAGACTAGCGATTATGTCAGAGGGTAAACTATTCAAATGAAATGACGGAGACATTAATTGATTTAAGGTTAACATTTCCTACAAATTAAAACATGTTAGCAGGTGAACAAACACCATCAATGATACTTTAAAAAAAAAGATAATGTAACTGATTTTTTTTTTTTTTTGATAACACACAAAACAACATCTTTACAGGATGTAGCTGAAGCCCGACTCACGGTCAAAACACATTTAGAAGACCCGACAGTAGCAGTCAGTGATGTTTCAAAGTAAACATAATGTATCAGATTTAGAACTTTCTGAAAGGCACAGCTGTGTGTATTTACTGGAAAAGCTTCACTCTCCAAGGACCTTTGAACTACCCACCGCACTCTGTAGTGCACTTGGTTAACATAATTGGATTCAGACGGAAAGAGAGAAAGAGAACGGCATAGGGAACGCAGAAGGAAATAAATGTAGGGAGAGAAGAAACACAATGACACTAGAAAGATCAGAATGGACCAAATGAGACTAAATGCAGATATGTTAGCATAGAAAAAGAGATGAGAGTTCAGGGGAATTGCAGAGTGCTGTTTACTCTCTCTGCCGTAAGGGCATGATGAAATATTGAAATATTGAACCAGATATTTTGCATGGCCAACAGGCTTTCATCAGTGCAGAATCTGTTCCCTGTAATGAGGCCAGAGTTAGTCCTCCGTGGTGCCACAAAGACACGAACACAAGATGGATAGAGCTTCACCGAGCGTGGTGGTCCTGTGCTGGTCTTTGCAGGTGTGTTCACTCCAGGGTCCTTTCTGCTCAAACATCTGAGACTTCTTTTCACAAATAGCAAGTTGAGTTTCCTGTCAAAGTATTTTTTTAAATCATAATTATGATTACACCCACTCACGGGCTTAATTCCTTCGCTTGACATTTATCGGCCACAACCAGAACACCACCGAACTCGCAGCTATTGTAATGGGCCATTGTGCATCACTGGATATACTACACCTGTCCACCTCCTGCCCTCACCTCGTCCCACAGGTCTAGGTATGATAATGGTCATTGTGAATTTATTTGCTGAAGAAGCGTTTGGAGCCAACAGTGCATAATCACGTCTGATTACAGGCAGAGAGCAGAGGGGTCTGCTAGCGAGGGGGATGGCACATTTGCATAATGTCCCAGAGCATGTAGCACAGGTGAAAGAGCCAGTCATTTAAAATGGACGGAGTTGCAGTTCACGCCTTTGGAGTGCTGGATGCTGTGGTTGCAGGCTGCATAGAAAGAAAGATGGATGAGGTCTCATTAGGACCCCGCCTGTTATGTGCTGGCGACCACAATAAATGAACCGTTTTCTGTCATAATACAAATAATAATGCTTTGTCCCATTTCTCCCCTCATCCCTCCCCTTTGTTTCAGACTTGGCTTCAGTTTGGAATATCCCTCTAGAAAAAAAAAAACTGCTGGAGATAAAATAACTCCACCAGGACTTTAATACATGATTATGAGCCAACAGCAAAACAGAAACCTTGTTTAATCATGAGTGTGCAGAATGCCATATTTGTGCTAGCATCAGCCACAGCGCCAGGTGCAGTGGTAGAGGCACAATGTGTGTTTTCTTATGACACATTTAACATTATCATAAAATATGACACGGATTAGCAGCATTAAGAGAAAACAAACAGAAAACACAACACTTAAAAATCAAGGAGATGCCTTTTCCCACACAGACAGAATAAATACTTAACTGAATAATATTTTAATTTCAGGGCTAAAAACAGAACCATTGTAATTTACCTCTTGGTTAAGTAAATGTTGTTTTCAGTGGGAAATGAAGTTCCGAAGCTGTCAGCTGCTGGAGAAACTCTACAACAGGAATGTGCTCGCGGCGTCTTTAAAGCTTGTTAGAAGCCTTGCATCTTGCCTACATTTTGGACAAGCGCGCAGCCCAGAAAGCAACCTTTGATTTAACCCAGACTGCAGTTTGTTGCAGAAGTATAAACAAGATGGGATAAAAGAGTAGATGACAGTCTCCAGGTCTGCAAAAGATAAAAAGGGCATTCTTTTATCAATGATCTTCAGCTACAGAACCCTGAGTAGACTGAACAGCCCTATATATTTGTAACAGCAGATACAGATGATTTTTTTTTTTATCAACTAGCCTAGCAGGTTATTAAATGTGCTTATATATGCGCTAAAAGAGTAAATAAACACAGGTTGTTACAAATGGTTTTAAGAAGAAACGGGGCCTAGTACTAACTATCAGGGAATTGTTATCAGAAGCTAAAGATGATGTAGAGGGGCCTCTGTGAGTAACTGGGAATACTATCAGTGAATTCAAACCTTAGATTTAAAACGTGAAGATACAGCCTTCATTTGCAAGGAAATCTAACCTTTGCGAGTCTGACAGGATGAAGGAGACAGAGTCTGCCGCATCGCCAGCAGCTCTGTGAGGCTGCCCTTAGGCACAGTGTTGCTCTAAGCTAAATGTTATCATCATTAGTTTTGTTGGGACACATTTGGTTTTGATTAATATGTCAAGCAAATTTAATTTCCATCCAGCATCTGATGTTTCACTCCAAACCATGACTGTGAATTTTGATACTAGATAAATTAGAAAGTTTTCAACACAACTACGTGTGGAAAATTTCTCGATGGAGCTACAGTTAAGGTCGCAATCATTACTAGGGTAACACGGAAGTCTTTTATAATATATAAAAATCTAATAAAATAGGTTTTGGTAAATAAATACGCTACGCTTCCTTAAGTATGTACAATAAGTAGATGTGTAAGTGATACTGAATGTTCAAATGTATGTTAGTTATGTAATCACATTTGACCGTCTATCCACCTCCTCCATATGGACTTTGATGCTCTTTATACTATGTCACCTGTATAAAGGTGCCATGCCTACGTTATAATTATTATGGACTCTTAGACCTATATTTCTTGAAACATTTCCCAAAAAACTAAAATGTCAAACTCATAATTGTGGCACAACAGAAAAAGTCAGGGATCACCTTAGTCTTCATGTATTATCCTCTGACGACAGCATGCACAGTTATCCATGGAATAGCTCTTTAAAAAAGTCTGACCCAAAGCATTGCCACTAGCATGGCTAAAAAGTATCAGAGATTGGCAGTTACCAGGAACTGTTGGCTTTTTTTAATATATGTAGGGCAACTGCATCAGTGCTTTATTGAGGATACAGTCCAGTGGAAATAACGAGGATTTTATTTGAAGGATGCTCTCCGTGTGAGATACACAAAGGAATAGTTTGGTGATTTATACAGGAGACATTAAAGCGGAGATACTGTCAGGTTTCTGCACTTAACTTAAAATTTCTGACCGGAATGCAGTGTCAGCCTTAATGTCAAAAAAGTGAAAATAAAAGTAAGTAAAGCGTTAGTGAGGAGGAACTTCTGGTTTAATAGTACAGCACAATGATTGATGGTTTGATATCTCAACTGAATAAAAAAAAAAACACAGGCATCATGGGGCCATTAGTATACAATCTTCCCTTCTGCTCTTCAGCCCTGTGGCACTAACAACTTTCAGGATTTGTGAGTGCAATAAAGAGACCATAGATTCAAGGTAATTTGCTCCACAATGAGGTGAGACCCAGAGCGCTCGCAGAAGGCTTGCTACAATGTCAGAGCAGTTAACCTGTTCATCGGTCAAAACAAACAAGCCTCACCGTCAACTTTTATCAGCCCTTTATTTCATAACCTTGGCGGAGAAATGAGAGCCTCTCTGAGTGGTTTATGGGGAGACCGTGTTGAATGCTGGGAGATGCGGTAGCCCGCCTGAGCAGCAATCGCTCTGATCTACAGCAATCTATTGATCCAGCAAGCTTGTCCAATCAATACAAGAGAAGAGGAGAGGGGAAACAACATTAGAGGAGAAAATAGCCTATTTAAGGAGGCTGAAGAGTGGGAGAGGGGGCTGCATACACATTTTGATAGGACAGGTACTGTATGTGGATTCTGCACGCACACATTGGGCTAGATGAAAGGAAATGTATTTTTCCACGGAGACCAATACAAAAGCTCTTATTTCCTTAGGAGTGCCAGGAATGTAATGAGAAAACTAGCAGAGGGAAAAAAGCAATGGAGGGGCTGGTTGGGATGAGATATGAGATGAGGCAATGAAGCATTGCCGGCACGCTGCGATTGAGTCGTCTGAGTTAGGCGGACATTCCAAAATGCGTTACTGCACCAGCTAGAACAAATCAGGTCTGTCAGCTCTACGTTCAGATATCTTCATACTGGGCCACAGCATAAAAAGATATATATAATTGTAACAGCACATATTTGACCTAAGCAACAGCCAGTGTTTTTTGTAAATAGCCATGTGTTCTGTCAGTGTAACCCTGAGCTACAAACAGATCCGCTTTCTCTTCATTCCCTGTCCATTTCTCCGGAGAGGAGCGTTGCATCGTGCCGAAATTGTAACAGACAGATGCTGAAGATGGATGAGATATCACACCAATGTAAAGATTTTGGTGTAGCCACAGACAGGCAATCAGATGCAGGATGGATGAGTTGTAGAGCACATGATCATAGATATAGCTTTTTGTATGTGCAGAACCTGGTGTTACCGGTGTTACGACATGCAGGATATTAACATTGTTTGACTGCAGATATAAAAGGGATTAACTGAGTTTTTTAACAGGCCCAAAGCAAGGCTTGGGCCGAAAAAAGCGTGACTACAACTGCATTTTCCGGTATATTTAAAATTTTATGTGGACAATTATCCTGGTGTGGATAATTATATATATATTATGAACATCTCTGTAGAGGAAAGTGGGTTAGATTTAATTTTGTCTACCACATGTAGTGAATATCATATTTGTTTAACTTAATTTTGATGGCAGTCTCAAAAATCTTAACCACTCACTTTGACTAATTGACTATAAGTGACAATTATCAGGTTAACACACTGGCAACACTGGTGTATCATGTGAATTCCTTATTCCACAGAATTTTGAGATGCTAAGACAATTACGTTTAGCAAATAAAATTTTTAAAAGTATGAAAAACTTGAGAGTATCTTAAAGCACTTTAGGAAACTGTGTATTAACATATTTTTGATCACTGCCATTGCCTGAGAATCAACAACTGATTGTAAATATAGTTAACAGTGAAATTTACTTTGTGATTCGGATCAGATTTAACTAAAGCTAGGGGCGTCCAAAGGCCAAAACTCCCCAGAAACTTTTAAGCATTCGAAGCAAGTAATCAAAGACAGTTCTTAAAGTTTGAACGCATTAAAATGATGTCTCAGTATCAGAATAGACAGAGAAAATGCTGTTAATAGTTACGCCTTCTGCTAAAGATAGCCAAAGCCTGAAGGATGCAGCTAATTCAAGTACCGTACATGTAGCTTGATCCTCACAGCATCACACCACGTCATCTCAAAGGGCTTCACAGGTTTTCATAGAAAAAAGGCTGCTATTTCTCATAGAATCACAATCACCAGGATGAATTGATGAATGAATGCCCCTTGATACACTTACTGTTTGAAGAGCTAGCATGCCTGCACTCGTCTGGAAGGAGAGGCCAACAAGGCAAGCCAAGCTAGCCAATTTGAGCTCATCAATACACAACCTTTGGTTTTAACTTTTATTACCTTAGCTGGGACTGCTAAAATTACAGTAGCCAGACAGCCAGTTTAATTGCATTTGTTCCTCACATGAGCCTGATAGTCTACCATTGGCCAGACATAGGCAATGCTTATCCGGCCATCTTTAAAATGCAGTTGTTCAATAAAGTGATTGTTGCAGTCTATCTAACCACCTCTAAAGATAGCGTTGGAAATGTGGTTTTCATTATGTGTTTCTTTTTTTTTTTAATGTATCCTCTTACAGAGTCTGATATTGGTAAGTTATTTGGGAGAAGAAGAGCAGCTATGTCGCTCTTGCTGATTCACTTCCTGTTCTTTATGGCAGACTGTTTTCTCACTATTCCCCAGCTTTAAATGTGTTTTCAACAGTCATGCAGCTCAGCAGTAGAAATAACAAGTCTAAAGAGAGCAGTGTTGCAAGGCATTCTGAGTCGTCCCCTTTAAAACCTGAATAATTGAAGTTGATATATAATTAACACGGCCATGCTTAAAATCAAAACAAAGAATACTCTTGACACGTCACACCGATGCTGTTCACCCGAGAATCTGTGGAACTGGCACAGTCAGGCGGTGCACTATAAAATCCTATCCAACCTGCTTTCTGTCTAGGAGGTCATTGTCAGTTCCAATTTTTCCGTATTCCTCCCTGTCGCGAGCAGCTGCGTGTGCAACAGAGCACGCTTTCCTATCTGCATCACATAAAGGAGTCCTATCTGCTGGCACTAAGTATTAAAGTCAGCCGGTAGAGAGTTCAGGGCTGGGAACTTGTTCAAAGAGTTTATTTCAAATTGAATTATATAGAAAATGAATCAACACTCACTGAACAAACTACTTTTCTGAAGGCTAGTTACTTAAGTCCTTGGTTGGCAAAATTATAATATTATTTATTTTATACAAATAGGATACTCCATCTTTTAGAGACATTACGACATACGACCTAAATAAGCAAACAAGACCTTCAGTTAGAATACTGGCTGATGCTACACAGTCATTCTTAATGCGGCTTTGGCAGGAGGTGGAGAACAGCAGCGATTCCTCCTCTGCCCTGAAACAACGCTTCATAGTGCTGCTCAGTCAGTCCCAAATGACCCAGATGGGGCCAGCTACATACAAAAGAGTAGTCAGAAAGCTCTCCACATGGTCCAGGACGACCTGTACATTGACTTCAGCTGGAAGAAACTGTATTGCATGCCAGATGATGTAGAGATGCTGCAGCAGGATAGCAGAGTCTGTCTGCACCTTCAGGACTTAGAGCCTTCTACTGAATCCTTCCAGCCCTGCAGAACCCTGCTGGGTGCCCAGGCTGCCCCCACTGCAGGGGACAGAGGGATGGGAGAACCAAAACCAGGCTGTCAGACTTTCCTGCACTTAAATGAGAGGTTTTCCAAAGGAAGTCTGGCAGCTGCAGGTCTTTATTACATGAGGCAGTGATACCCAAGGAAAAAACTATTGTTACTGTCCACAGGGGCCGCCAAAATCAATGCAATCAATTTCAAGTTCCTTGAAACATCATAACTTCACTCCTTTGATACATAGTACCACCAGCCAGCTTGACAGAATACACACACGCATTTATATTGACATAACATATGTTATCTATGAATAATGTTTGTTTGGTAAGCATTAGTAAGGCCCTTTCCATTTGTGCAGCAGTTCATTTTGCATGCTTTCCTGTTAGCCCTAATTTAAGACACACAATAATGTTCCAATTCCATCCTGCCCAACTGTGTTTGTCATTTTTAATAATTCATTGAATGTTTAAGCTCTCTAAAACCTTCTCTATTTGACATTTTTACCCTCTCAGTACAAAATAATACTGAGCCTGAAAATGTCTCCCATAAAAGCTTAAAATATTACATATGACTCCACAGCAATTAGCTCCCATTCTATGATGAGGGCCTCCATATTTTACATTGTCTGGGATGGAGGAGATGCAAAGCAGGCCATTGTATGAGGATCTCATTAGGCTACTAAGAGTTTCGCTCCATCTAAATCATGCGGCTGACGCGTCTAATAGGATCCAAATAAAGTCAGCTCATTTATGAAGCAGTTAATGTGTTCTGCAGAACTCCACTTGTAGGCCTGTGTTTATGGCCATTACGCTATTCAAGACAATGTCTCTCATTCTTCAACATGCTACAGGGAAAATCTTCTTCACTGCAGTTAGCCATAGTCTGTGGAATAAAGTGGAGCTTCGGCTCTGAGCACATCTCAACACGAGTTGGGAAAAAATATTGGCGGCAACTATTTATTTGGAGGATAAGGCATTAAATACATTTGCATAATCTGAGCAGTGCTGCAGCTGGCCCGCAACAACATCAACTCATACGGCCCTAATTTCACTCTTATCATTTCTCTGCTGAAAGAGGAGCAGCAAAAATCAACTATTCATCCCTTTTACATTTATTAGCATGACTGCATCCAGCGAGTCTCTCAGCTGCCACTGTTCATTTAGAGAGCGTGTCTTCTGGGAGAAATATCATATGTTGTTTTACGAGTGTGTTAAAAACCAGTGGCCATGAAAAAGAGCAGACATACTGTGGAGGCAACCTTTTAGATAAGGTGAGACAAGGCCCTCAGGAGTGCTTGTGTTTTCACAGAGGGGCTCTAACGTCATAAAGACATAAAACCACATCTTCCAGATATGAGACATGTATTGATGCAAGGTGCACATGGGCTTAAAACAGAGGGAGCTCTGTGACTACAGGACAGCTTCTTTTATTTATACATTTGCCAGTAGGATCATTAAAAATAGCGATGATCTGAGAGAGGCATGGTGTGCATTTGTCAAGGCAGGGGAAGTACTTAATTCATTTCATTCTGGATGGATGATTGGATTCATTTATGTGTGAGCATTACTTTTATCTTGCAGCAGGTAGAGGTGGTGCTAATTGCAAGTACTTTATATACTACAGGGTAACTTAATGTACAATACAGCATGACAACACAATGCATCAGAATTATGAGTTGACGATAGCCTAATAATTCAAAAGTAGTCTGTCCCTGTGAACTATCCAGGGTGTCCGAACAACACAGTGTACAAAGGACTGAAACCAACACAGCAGAGTAAGAGATGTCTCTGTGATTCTAGGCATGATCTCCTTTTCAAAACCTGATGACTGCATTACCCACAATACCATGCAGCCACTGATAAATGGGTGGATCCATGGCTGTAACAATCATCTAATTAAAAAAAATGCCCTGCTGACAACAAAGAAAGTGTATTATTCAACACAATTCACTAAAACAGCAACCCCTTCCCCAACTTAGTCCACATAAAAAAAAATGTCATTTACACTCAAATATTTTATCCAGCCAAAATGTAACATATGTTTTCTGTCAAAATGCATAACAGACCAGGAAAAGAAATGGTGAAAATCACCAAAAAAAGAATTTGCTCACCAAATTGTTGTAGGAAAACAGTAATCCAGCCTTGACTTGATTTCCATCCTCTGCTCGATGGTTACAGTTGTACACGCTGACATCCTTGTTCACTAGCCATCAAAAAATGACCTAAGTTCTCTCAGCCCCTTCAGCTGAGGGCTGGAGTAACATACAACTCCAACGACCTTCACAAACATTTCCATTCTGGCCACTCCAAACAATTCTCTTTTCCTTGGTTCCCAGGCCACGCCCCCTTATACCTGAGACATGTTCAGGACCGAAAAGATGTGGCAAAAAGTTGATGAAAACAAAAATACATTGAAACCATTTTATCATGTTTGATTAAACTTGTGTTGGTTCCCCCCAAAACATTTCATTTTTAGGCACCTCTAAATATATTTATACATGGTATGATGATTTGGAGAAAAAATAGCAAAGAATGGTTTACATACTGATTGCTGCTTATTGCGTAACACATCTGACACATCTACCAAACAAGATAAAATCTACTTTATCAATATCTACCTGTTGCATAGCCTTTTGAGGAAACCTGTAAAACATTAGCAAAATGGTGCTCAACATTGTGAGATGGTGTGTATGTGAATGTACAAATCTTATTAGTAAACATCCTCCTCATATTTTTGGCTTTGCTGCATTACCACTTGAGGAAAATAATCAGATTTCTTCAAATAATTTTTTTCTATACAACTTGTTTCTCTCCATCTTTTTGTTTTTGTTATCAACAGTCAAACAGGGAATGGCCGACTAAGGACACCAGAGAGCTGCATCACAGTTTGGCTCAGTTTTTTCCACATTTAGAATACAGTACCTGACGGTGGACTGGTCAAAACTGTACCAGGATAACAGCCATTTAGAGCAGACCTATTTACATACATTACTTTGAACCCTGTCATCCTCACTTGCAGGGCCTCATGATACAAAACCTGTCCAGCTGAAGAAGTATGTTACCTCACATTATGTCCTGCATCTGATTTCTCCTTGACCAAGATGAAAAAGGCCAACCATGACATGAGGTGTAATATTTCTTCTAGCTCAGTTGCTAATATCAAAATAAGTTGGGGTCAATAGACAATTGTGTGAGATTTTTGTGTACCTCAATTGAATAAAAAAAGTTATCGAAATTGGTTCATGTACCCTTGAGGGAAGTTGAATCATCACACTCCAAGGCTCATTTTTCACTTATCTTAAGGGGAAAAATCTGATTTTCAAAACTTGTAATAAGATTGGACTTATTCTTTAGCAACTTCTCTGTGGGTTGCCTTCCCGTCTCTTCTGCCCCCCTCCTCGCCTACTCTACCTCCATGCAGCTTCACACTCCATAGAGCCCCAGCCCTTAGGGCCCAGCGCTCCCTCCTCATCCATCATCCTGAAGGGGGTAAAAGGGAGATTCACGTTTCCTTAGGGCTGGAGCCTTAGCTGGGCCTGTCAGCCAATGGTGATTGATGGGCGGGGTTATGACAGGGCACCTGGGCCAATGCACACAGCTCATCCAGGGAGCATGTTGGCTCCTCGGCACCAGCTGGGCACTGCTATTCCCTCTACAGCACCAGCAGATGTAGCAAGGCGGTGGAGAAGCCTATAGGAACGGCCCCGGGGTGAAAGTTCTCCATCAGAAGACTGATTCTTGTCAACAGCAGTATAGTTTCGAGGCAGCAGAAGTGGGAGAGTCGTGCAGACACCCACCACTGGGAGGATGACACATACAAATACAGACACTGACGCTGCTGTTGCAATACAGTAACTAAGCAACAGGAAACCTCACACACTGACCACTGACACCACATAGTAATAGAAATATGGGTTAGCATCTCTCTCTCTTTCCCTTCTTTCCCTCTCTCCATTTTTTCTGTCAGACCCAGCAGACGTGACTCTGTTCCAGACTCCAAAACAGCTGAACAGAGCCTCCTCTGCAGCTTTCTCTTCCTCCACCTACTCCTTCCCTGCAACAGTACTCTACGCCTCCTCTTTCTTTCTTCTGTATTCTGTACCTCCCTCCTTTCTCCTCTCCTCTCTCTCTCTCTGTAGTGTTCTACACCCCAAACCTTCCTCCGTTTACAATCACCCCGTGCACCGTTTCCCTCCCCCCAGCTCCTAAAGTGTTTTCTTTCTACCGTATTCACCTCCTTATTGTCCTCCTCCTCCTTTGGCCTCTACAACATCCCTCCCTGCACCAGCACCTTGTCCTCGTTTTCTACAGAGCCCCGCACCCCCTCGTCCATCTTCATAGAATTCACCTTCTCCCTCACCCTTCCTACGAGACTTAGCAGACAGGTGTGCATTTCACACGCTATTTGTTTCCCTGTTTTGTCATTCTACCGAGCTCCAGCGGTCATCATTAATAACCCCGAGTCCCTCTGGCTGTGTGTTTCTGTGTCTCCGGGCTGATGTTTCCTCCAGCCTGTTGGCAGCGCTGCCAGGCTCAGAGCCTTCGGTGCAAAGAGAGATGGAGGAGATAGATCAGTCCAGACACAAAGGTAGCAAAAGCTGCAACACAAAAAGCAAAGTGGGCTCTCTGAATACTAATGGGTATGATGAAGGTCTCACATAAGGCACACAATGCTAGAAAATATGTATCATGTAGGGGTGTAGCAATAAAGTGCATTGT
>JAOWBC010000001.1:26024427-26044609 GCA_028566105.1 Hypoplectrus providencianus
AAGTGCATTGTATCACACTGTAATATAAAAAAACAGTTGTTGAATTTATTATGTGAATTATAATAGGATGCTACTGATAAACCATACTAAATGGGTCAGGAAAAACTCAGTTGGTTTATTTAGAAGCTCTATTGTTCTTTTATGAAGCTGAAAGTTATGAAATAATAAACACATTTTAGAGTACATTCTCCCGCTTACCTTGTTTTTGGGTTGTAACTTTGTTAAGCTGTGACATATTGTGTCGCATTACATGAATTACACAACACTTTGTACATTTTGTGAAAACTTACACCCCAGATACCATGGTATGGAACAAAATGGGTTAGTGGCAACTATTGTGGCCTAATGCATGCAGTGGGAGGGTTGCAGGGCTGATCACCACCACCACCACCACCTCTTTTTACTTTTTTTATTGAACTGGCTCATATTAAAGAGCAACTTAACAAACCTCTGAATATCTCAGTCATCGGTGAGTTTAAGTGACTTGAACTTTAGTAAATTGCTAAATTAATTGCATTCAATAATGCATAAGATATTGAATTAGGACTCAATAAAAAACAAACTTCAGTTTGACAGAGGTCGATGTTATTCTTCCCTGGATTTGAATATGTATGTGTGTTTATCTGTGTTAGCCCCATAATGGACTGACGGGTCATCGGGGTTGTTTCTATTTTCTCTAAACAATGTGCACTGGGACAGTCAGGAGTCAATAGTGTGGGCTAACACTGCGATTTGCTGCCAACCTTTGATTGTCTCTTTGTCTAATATCATTTCCTGCGCTGGGCAACTGTTCCCCTACGGCCACGGCAACAAATACAATCAACAGCCCCAAGTAGTTTATTTAAGGTACCATATTTTCACTTGTGGCAATTCTGCACCTCCCACACAAGGACATTACTTTCCTTTTAAGAGTCTGGTGTGATGCTCTGGTCTATTACATCACAACATTTTCTAACTTTAAAAGGAAGCAAAGTGCTTATCTGATTGGTCGTGACTGAAGCCAGGCGCACAGATAATGTATTTGTCTAAATCCAACCTCATTTCCAGCTGCGCTGTTTGCCTCTGGCCTCAAAATTACCAAAACTCAGCCACCACACCCTGTGCACTCACATCCTGCGCTCACATCCTGAGCCACTGATTTACAGAAACAGAGCCCACAGTGAGATACTGAGGAAATGTGTCTCTCTCTTTATCATCTGTTTTATGACAGCAGCTTTTCTTCGCAGATAAACTGCGCTCAAACAGGGTCATGCGCTTTTACTTTCTTCCTTCCTTCCTTTTTTCTTCCTCCTGCATCTTCACTTCCTCTATCCTCTTACTGCTCCGCTCTGAGTCCTTCCTTCCCTCCTCTCTATACGCTCTCAGTCTGGTTCAGTGAGGTCATGAAGGGATCTGTGTCCCTTGGCCTCTGTGAGGCAGTGTCCGGTTGGTGTAATTATGATGGATGGAGTAATTTCCAGAGGCGCCTTTCGCCAAGAGGGTTGAACCCACCATGCTTTCTCTCAGCTTTAATGACTTTTTAATAGAGCTCACTCCCAAACCTACATCACAGAGTGCCAGTGAGAGTCACCAGCGAATCACTGCTGTTAAAGCAGGTAATGGCACAGCAGGACATGGGTGGTCCGGGCTAAAGCAAATGTCCCCTTAGGTTTTAGCAGCTCTCTGTAGATGTGTGTTTGGCTGCCATTTACCGGGAGCAGACTCAGCTGGACTCCGCCACTGAAGAACAACCTGCCGGAGGAGCTCAGGCTGACAAAAGAGCACTTTTTCACTTTTTCAAATAAAAATAAAAGAGGTGTTCCTATCTCAAGTGAGCATCTGGAACTTCAGCCATTAATGAGTACACCTATTGTTTTTCAACTCTTTTAAATGAAATTGCTTTATAAAAAGACTGCTGATTAATTGCCAAAAACCAAAGGGCAAACGAACAAACACAGGACTTTCGCTCATGAGTTTTCTTTTTTTTTTTTTTCGTTATTTTTTGGTCTGTTTTTACTTCAGTATTATTTCAATGGACCAACATATTTAAAACAATAGCCGTTATGTTCAGGTAAAAGTATATTTCCTGCTTCGAGTTGTATTTGCAGGTTGAAACAAACAACATATATGGTCATATGGTTTGGAGCATATGTACCAAACCATTACAAATCTACAGGAAAATAAATATCACTTTTAATGATGTGACAGTAACAGTATGGTTATGGTTTAGGCAGAAGAACGTTGTGGTGACATCTGGCTCAGGATGCTGGTTTGGGTTGAAGGAAGTTGTTATGAACACATGGTTATGTTTTGGTAATGATCGTGGTTGTGCTGTTTGCTCGTGCTTTGTTTCATCTGTTGAACAGATTTAAATGTGGATCAACCAATCATGCGGAAGCAACTCAATGCATTTAGGCCTGAAGACAGGGTGTAGAAGACCTGCTGGAACTGAGCATCAGAATAGTGAATAAAAGTGACTTTGAACGTGCCATGGTTGTTGGTGAAACTGCTGATCAACTGGGATTTTCAAACACAATCATCTCTAGGGTTTACAAAGAATGTTCTAAAAGAGAAAATATCCAGTGAGCCAAAATGTGATGTTGTTACCGGGCAGTGGAGAATGGGCAGACTGGTTCAAGATGATAGAAAAGCAACTCAAATAACCACTCGTTACAGTTCTGATCTGCAGAAAAACCATCTCTGAGCGCACAGCACATCCAACCATGAAGGATCAAAATACCACACTACCACTTTATTAGGAACACCCCACTTGTTTCTTGCACACTTAAAGTCACTGAGCAGTAACTGGAAGATTATTTTCAAATCTTGTGTAGGTGAGAACTGATGCATGAGTATTCAGCAGCAATTAACAAGCTGATACAGATCAACCACAGCACCAACACCACACTGACAGCAAGGCAGTCTATGATTTGAGCTGTTAGCTTTCGTCCTAACAGACAACATCCCAGGTAGACACAGTGAATCTCTACTTTGAAGCTCTGGATAAATGCCCTCAAATTGAATGTGAAAACATCAATCTGTGAGTACCTTCCTAACCCTAACCCTTTCTGTTCTCATCCAAATACGCTATTTGTGTATGTATCCATACTTAGAATTAAATTACTATAATCTGGGAGTGTCTTGAAACTAAATGGAAGTTAATATTATAACCTGAAATTGATAAATTGAATGACTGATCAGAAGTTGCTAGATTTATTATCTTATACAACTATTTACAGAACAGACTCAGACTCTTTTCTTTTTTTTTAAGAACATGACAACAGTCCTCCCTGTGATGCTCTGACTCGTTTGGTAGGGGTTCAGAGGCAGTGCAGCTGTCTCTGAGCCTGTTGGCCACCTCAACACTATTGTTCAGTAACTGCCGCTGTTCGCAGCCCTCGCAGCCCGTTACACTCAGCCAGAGAGCGTACACAACGAACTTGTATCTGTCTGAGACTCAGCTGAGTGCAGAGTGTCCCCTCTGTGAAGCTTTGCTCTCCTGCAGCGGCAGACACACCAGGAGATCCTTCTTTGCTTCAGCTGCTGATTTATCTCCACTCTTTTGCTCCTTTCACACAGTTTATCATGAATTTTTATGAAGAAGCAATTTAAATTATTGTGAAACAATACTTTTGATAGGAATAACCTACCTAAGTATAGTATGCAGGAAACCCCAGATTTACACTTGTGTTGGAATTAGCTTTGTCAGCTTAGGGTTTTGGCTTCATTGTATTTAGGTTTATTGATGCCATGTCCGCTATTTCCATAGCTTTTAGTGGCTTAGAGGTGCCACCCAGATGTACCCCACAGCAAAAGGAACTGCCTCATACTTCCACTGGGTCATGAGTGGTGACTGCATATTGTACCTGAAATTAAAAGTAAAACAGTTAAAAAAAACAACAACAACAACAACAACTTCAAATTCTGTCATAAAACATCAATTGCCTTTTGTTGGACTTAAAATCCAAAGCTTATTTCCTGCAGTCAGTTATTATAGGACATTCTACAGAGCCAAAAACTAAACATAACACAAATCTTCCATTTGGAGTTTCAGTGTCTGTTTCCTGTGTCTGTGACTTCATCTCAAGCTGTCTGTGTGTCATCGAGGTCCAGCAAACTGTACATTGGCTTCATCTTCCTCGGTGTCAGAAAAGCTATTTGCATCTCTGCTTCTCTGATTGAACACAGCAGGCTCAATGTCTCGCTCTGCCTCTATATTTTTTAATTAACGCTCTTATTTTGGCAGTCTCAGTCTTGCTGATTCAATGTAACGACACCAGGAGGGTCAGCCTTTGTCATGTGGGTTTATTTTCCATCAAGGTGTACTGTGACTGGTGTCTTTTTGTTGTTTTAGAGTTGTGCATTGTCTGCTGATGTTTTCATAATCTGAAAGAAATGGAGATAGCTTGAGGTGGGACACACTGAGTGTCACAGAGTGATTCAGTGAATTCCAGCTGAGGATTCAAGGCCTCCTTCACAGTCTCGAGCACAACAAGTACGTGATCTTCTTGTCACTACTGAGCACTGAGTGAGATGACCTTGTGTGCTTTAGCATCATTTTTTGACAATTGCTTCATGTGGTTGGCCACCAGCCTGAGTACTAACAGGTGATGTTCTTCCCGAGCAGCAGCACCATCTCTGTTGTTTCTCCGGATATAAGGAAGCCACCTTTTCTTTTCAAACACCAGCAGTTCAATTCATCCTCATCTGCTCTTTGAGGAACAGAGGTGAATTGAAATTGTTAAATAGAATTAAATCCAAATAAAATATTCCAATGATAGAACGTTGAATTAAATTTAATTTATCTCCTGAATTGTATTCAGCTATCAAACCCTGCCTTATCTTTTCTCGACTGATTCATTCTTTCAGTTTAACAGTTATCACAGTTTCTCTGCCCAAAGCGCTGCAGCCGGGTCCAGTTGTTCGGTTAAGAACCCTTCAATACATTTTATCCTTGGTTGTTAAGCAGGCTTGTCTGTCTTGACTTAACCCAGAGGATGCCGGTGCTTCATTCAGTGCAGTAACCTTGCCTGTGTGCTCTTCAGGGATGTTTAATACTCAATAAAGAAGTGAATGCAGTTCCGTTTTTTTTTACTCAACTTACAGTACTGGAGAAAGTATTCAAAAGTTGATATACTTTTAAATGCAGCAGATTCAGATGTTATCAGACGTTTGAATGGGCGTATATCAGTATCTGCTACACTGTAAAAAGTCATACGCTCAATAAGTTATCACAGCTTTGAAATTTCAACTTAATTTTAATAAGTTATTGGTGTGCCAACTGAAGTTTTTGAGTCAATTCAGTGAAATAGAAATTTCAATGTGTCAACATAACTTAACAGTATAAGTTTTCAGTATTTACCGGATCTCTCTGTAACTGATCGTGACCATGGTGTGAGCAGTAGTAATCCGCCATAAAAATAGTGCTTTTTTAAATTTCGACTTGATGTTATAAGGTACCAATAATTATAGTGTGCTATTTTTTTTTTAAACATGAACAGTCGATCCACCTAGTAGCAGCTGCCCAGTAGCAGAAGAAGAGTAACGCTATCTGAGCAGAATGAGAAGGGTGAAAAGAGACATGGCGGAGGACTTCTGTTTATAACCAAGGTCGTTATCAGCTCTGGCGGCTGCATCGAGCATTTTTTGGAAGGGACAAGCGGGAAGCGGAAGAAAGCAGATGAACAACTGAATAAGGTACGTGGTTGCTTTGGTTCTAAATAAATAAATGTATGTCTGTAACATTTCTAAACACCGGGCTTATGTGTACATCTCAATTGGCTCAGTTATTACGGGAGCAATTTGGTGTCGTTAACTCCGTTAGGATAGCTGCAAAATGGCTAGCCGCTTAGCGTGACCAGTTACCTAGCACAGCCAGCTACCTAGCAGCTACCAGACTCACACTGAAGGACCAACCAAGAAATATTACTTGTTTCGGACACACTCTAAAAGTTATAAAGACAATGCTTTGTCCTCGTGCTGGGCGTTATATGACGGTATGGATTTTCAGAACATACTGTCGTAACCCGTGTCTTATATTATTCCGGTTATGCAGGATGTGTAACTAACGCTGCTCTCAGCGCGCTCTGGTCGCGCCGCCAGTTACAGTTACATGGAGGAGTCTGCTATTAACTGCAAGTACACTCCTTACATTTCGTGTCGTTAAAACCTGTTTAAGCTGTTCTGTACTCTTTTCACTGTGGCGTTCTATGTCTCGCTTTGCGCGTGTCAGGCACGCGTGCACGCCCCCCACTGCAGAGCACAGTTTAACATGAACAAGAAGTGAGCTAAACTGCGCCCGTAGCTGCGGAAAGTAACAACAATTGATCTCCGGAATTAAGACGCCACTACTTTATTAATATTACGTTCTTTCTGCGCACACGTGAACATGTAAACGTGTTATTTATCCTGCTTTCTTTGTCACAGCAGTCATTGGAGATCAGCAAACCATCGCAGAAATAATTTCCCGATGGCCAGCACTGTTCCATGAGAGACAAGTATTCACATGATTGCAATTGTACTCCACAGATTTTTAGTCATGTTATGCAAGACACTGACAATGTGTCCTTTTGAAAAAATAAAACAAAACAAAAAAATAATTATTTTCTGTTACCTCTTTATTGATTGATTTTGGCAGAATTCAAGAGGATTGTCACGGTAGACCTCTTGGAATCTTTTCTTAAAGGACTTGATAATCTGGTTCCAAGACTGCTGGAGTTGTACAAAGCGGCAAGTAAGTCTGGAAAGAAGCAGCCACTAAAAGACATTCTGGACTGCCTTTGGAGAAATGTAAGAGGAAGGGGGGGTGACTAGAAAATTAGGTACCATCTGTCTGGTTTGTTATGACATTTTCATCTTCAACTTTATTTGTTTTGTAGGACAAAAATGAGAGAAGAAGGACTGCTGCTCTGCCTGGTCTGCCATTCTACATATCAGGCAAAGATCCATCGAATTTCATCAGGATGTGCGATGTAAGAAATATTATTTTTTTTATTTAAAAAAAATAAATTAATTAATTAAATATGCACTTGAAATGACTTTTTGGTGGGGCTTATGCATGTTGAGAAATGGCTTAAATATTTTCTGTTGTTGGCCTCATTCTCAACAGTTTAGCAATCTGCTTCTGTGCCATCACAAGGCTCTGCTTCTCCAAACCATTATTTTTTATTAAACATTGTTGTACGAGTAATATACTTGATATTATAAAGGGCAATGTATTATTTCTGCTTTTCAAGGCTCATGCTGAGAACCTGGATGAAGCCATGAGGGGGATGCAGCTTGGAATTCTGATCGGCTATGAAGGCGAACCAGGGGCTGTTCCACACGAGAACTTCAATAGCAGTTGTGGTGGAGGACACCATTGTGCTTCACAACATCAGAGATGTGGCACGCAGCTTTGCCATGCCTATAGGCGTCATCTACTGTGTGAATCTCCAGTATCCCGATGCCATGAAGTGTTCCTTTGAGTTTCATAAGAGAGTGGTAATGAAGGTCCAGCCAGATCAAGCGTCGGTCCGAGTACATGGACTGAGGAACAAAATCTTGAGGTACAAACTGTAACATCTGTCCTGTTTTCAGCTTCAGTTTCTCAGGTGGAAGCAAAACCTTCAGGACTGAGCTAAACTTATGTACTGTGAAAAATATATATATTTCTTTATTTTGTTCTGAGTGAGATGAGGATATTAAAGGTTCTCTGCTCAAATTCCTTTATATATTTTTGCAATTTTGTTTATCACAAAACACTTTCAATGAATTTAAAATGCAGCTGGCAAAGTTTCAGCAACCTCAAGATTTAAACAACTATATGTTAATAACCCACTTGATGGTGCTGTGCTGTTGTGTGTGTTATTTTTTTTATAACATTATAAGAATTTTTTTTTTCAACTCTCCTGTAAATTATGGAAAGGATGGCAGAAGGAATAAGGGAGGGAAGCAATGAGGGAGTAAAAAAGAAAGAAGGATGGAAGAAAAGACAGGATAGGAGGGTTTTAAGCAGCTCTACTCTGTTTGTTGTCATTCTGACATTATGGTTTGCCATCTGCCAAAATTGTATTTGACAAAACAAAGTTGGAATTCAAATAAATGTTTGGAATCAAGTTGTAAGTGTATTCAGTGTATTTTTTTAGGAAACTGGTGAACTTGCAAATATTCTTTAAGATGGGGATACAAGTTGAAAACGTTAGTTTACTTAATTTGCAATTTTAAGTTCAATTGCTGCCTTAAAAATATGAGTTAATTTAACTAGAAAAGATAATTGGTGTGAATGTGTGAAGTGAAAAAATTGAGTGGAAAAGATGTGTAATTGTAAGTTCCTTTGACAAAGAAAAGCAAATTTACTCAAATGAATAATGTAATATAACCAGTTGTTTCAATTCATAGCATCAAGTTCAAACAATAAATGATCATTAATTAAGCAACTTGAACAGCTTTCATTTCTGAGTTGAAATAAAGCTTTTTTTCAAATTTAGATTTACTTAAGTTTTTAAGGCAGCTTTTGAACTTAAATTTTTAAGTTTAACTAGCCTAATAATTTTTTACAGTGTCCAAGGCTCCATATTTACAGTTTTAAAGAGTGGTTAATGTGAATTTATACAGTTCTACACAATTCTACAATGTCCTTAAGCAGTTGCTTTCTTTATTCAAAGTGGCATACATTCCAAGGTTCACAAGCAAAGATCAAGTCAAAAGAAGACAAATAATGCTTTCTTTTTTTCCTTTCTTATTCCAATTTGTGTTTTCACTGGCAACTGGGCTGATTAGTTACAACTTTTAGTTTGAAAGCTTGTAGCGTCACACCCAGCGTTCACAGTGATAATAACTGGCAGCTTATCTGACCAATTCAAGAGCAGCAGAACCACATTCAGGTAGAATATCAGCCCCTTCAACGTTCGTCCAAAAAACACAATTACTGCACGCAGAAAGGCAAACAAATAAATCACACTGACATTTTGATTTCAACAGTCTCTGTATTTCACAATTAGCTCTTTGTCATCTTTTGTAGTGATTTTGATTAGTATTGTTGTTTTTGTAGACCAATTTAACCTCACAGTTCTTTTGATTTCTTCAAAAAGAAAAAAGACTACATGTAAATGTGGACATAGCCTCCATGATACATCCATTGGTTCATGGACTAACCTTTTGAAGTATCAAGTCGCCATCTTGCTTTATGTGAGTCGCCATCTTCGTTTTGTTTGTTTTTTTAAAACTGAAAGAGGCCACTGAGAACTGAAGACATTGCACTGCTTGGCTATCAACGTGTCAGTGCCCTGTCAATCACAAGGTAACCACAAATCATACGTGCTTGAACATCTGTTGCCTTGAAATTGGACCATTATTTCCACAATCAACATTATATTGTATAAGTGAAATCTAATTTCATATTGTATTATGATAGATAGGACCAAACTTCTTTTGCAACTGGTGTCGACCCCTGCTGGAAATTTGAAAGATTGCAGGCTAAAGGCACATCTGCATTTTCTTTACCGTGCAGACTGGGAGGCTGCTGCCTGATTTAGACAAAATGTAGTTCATAGCACCCAACCAACAACATAAAAGTCCTCTTATGGCACAGCATCAAGCACAAGTATTGCTGCTATGAGTAAAAGTATGTTAATATAGACTTTGTATCTTTGAAGTTTTCTGTTGAACAATTCAAACATTTATCTGCCAGGTAATCAGAATAGAGTATTCTCAGTGGTCATGCCATATAAATATTGCATTTTCTCATCTCCATATTTTAACTTTTTTAAGACAAGGGAAATGTGCAGTATATAATTAGTTATGGCTTTACTGTCACATTCACTTTTCATACTTTAAAGAATAGGGGTGGTTAGCAGTATTCCCTTCCCTTTCCTTCACCTCTTTTGTTTCCTATTCCTCTATTTCTATTCTCCTCCCCATCCTTTACTCCTTTACTCTCCTCTTCTCCATGTTCTTCCTACCATCCTCCACCATCACAAGTTGGAGGCTGAGGAACACTCAGATGTTCCCTCTCATTAGTAGATTCCTGTAAACCTCGGCCTGGTTTGGTGGCTTCACTGTGTCACCATTAACACTTTCAATTCTTGACATATATCTTTCAGGACCGTGATTTGATCTCTTCCCATCACCACAGCCATCATCTCCATGATACTTAAAAGCGAAGATGCTCTTTGAAACACCCCAAATCCGCCCCAACCTTGTTGTGGTCCAGCAGCGTGGGGCAACCTGAGACATGAAAGCAGCTGGTCAGCAAACTGTCTGGGCCCTCCACCTCCTCTCTTCATCAGCCCCTCTCCTCCCCACCACCACAGTGCTGAGCTGTGGACTTGTGGCCTGTAAAGAGGTTTAGGTGCAAACAAACAGCCCATTTAGTAGCATCTCGCCTCCATTTAGGCCGTCATTATGGCCCTCAAGGCCCTGGCTCAGCACTGAATTATGAATTAAGTTGTCAGGAGAGCCTCTGCTTATGAGCTGAGGGGGTCATTTAAATTTAATTTGAAAAGGGATTCTGTTAAGAATGTATGCTCAGCAACCTCCTGTGGAACTTCTCCATCAGAGTGAAGAGGGGTAAGTACTGACAAGGGCAAATGAAATAAAAATGGCTGGAAGAGCATTGACTAGTTATAATAATGCATAGTGCATGATGGGATGAGAGCTACAAGACACCGACATCGCCAGAAAGGGTATTTGAAACCACGATCAAAGGCGGAGTAAATGCCTGGAGTTGATCTTTTTGCAGATGTATTGCACAAGGTGCTGCTTTACCTCAGAGCATTTCAAGTTTTCTGCTCAGGTGATAAATAAATGAAATGCAATAACATTTGAAAAATGGCAATGACAAAAAAAAACTGAGTTTGGATTAACAGTTTAGGATAATTCATGGAAAAATGGAGACTCTAAGATAACTTTAGTAAGTCAAGGATACTTCATTATAACTGGTTTAACCAAAAATATGTCAATAGCACAGGCTTGGGTAAAGTGAAACAGTCTAGGGGGCAAAAAAAGTCCTTTAAACTGCACTGACGAGGACGTTTTCTTGAGTTACTTCTGATTTGGATTCTTTTGATGTGTTTTATGGGTTAAATACAATTAAATGATGCAAGCTGTTTTCTATTATACAGACCAAAAAATTAATAAAGACAATAATAGGAAGATAATCCATTATGAAAGTTTTTTTTTATTATTTAAAGGTTACTGCCAGATTGCTTTTATGTTGTAACTTTATTCTGATGTTCAAGGTCATGTCTAAAGGGGGTCAGGAGGGTGAAACCACTACACTGGTGCCCTGGGCGAGAGAACAAGGGGTGGCTGGTTCTCATGCAATGCCCCTTTTCATATCATATCACACCATGTAAGAACAGAGCACACTGCACATGGGTCAGAAAATTGTGCCCAATGTTCTAAGGCAATTTTTTATGCTGTATTTTATTGTTGATTTCCCATGGTTACTCCTGACTGGCTCTTGTTACCCCTTGCGTCACCTTGTTTAATAATCTTGAATTGATCCTGCTGATGTTGCAGAATTTTCTATTTGCTAGTATTTAAACAGTTTTTCTGTATACTGTTTTTGTGTTTTCACATCAGTTATGTCCATTGCTTGCATTGAACTTACAAATCTGACAGTTTTGTGCAGGAAAAACACTAAGAGCCAAGCAAATATTGCAGATACAGGTTGAATTTGTGTTTATAGTTGTCATAACAATCATCAAAGATTGACTTACAGCTAGAAATTGATCTTCCATTAACTGTTATAAAGGTCCCTTTTCAGGTCATTACTTTTTGTGGCTCTGGGGATCTCATTTCACCATATTGATTCAAATGTGACCTTAAAACAACCAACAGATATTATCATACATAAATGGAAAATGTCCATGAATGGATTCAGATCACCAGTGCCAGTGATTTGAAAGTTGATCATGATCAGATTCTACTGATGCTTTTAAGTCAGACACTGTTCATTCAAATCTGTTTTCACTGTCTCTTTTTTTTGTATCAGTTATTGTAAAACAACCTTTTATCACCCAATAATGTAAGAATTTCCCAAAATGTAATACTACCTGGAAATTAAGTGGACTTAACCTAAACCTGAACCAAAAAAAAAGCAAAAACCCAATCATGAAACTTGGTCAATAATGCTACAAAATTACATGCACAATACAGATGTCCTTACAGGTAATTTAAAAAATTTATAACATCAAAATATTTGTAATATTTTCAGGTTCGTCTTTTTTTTTTTTTTTTTCAAAATGGATGATTCTTTATTACATTTATTACTACATCTTTGTAGTCATTATTACATCTTCAGGAAATGATCACAACTTCATTTTTCATGCCTTCTTACTGGAAAGCTGTGTCTCCAGCTACGCCTTGTAATTACTGATGCCTATGTCGTTACCATAACAACCCATGCAGATTGGTGATGCAGTCTCTACTCTGGACACACAAATCTGACCTGAACACATGCAAATAACATTGCAACCAGTCCGTCTTGAAGATCTGATTTGAGAAACAAATGGGATTCCCTGCAGCCTGAGCGGAGCCTGACTGTTCTACGCTGATGTCTCACTGGGAAGAAGCAGAAGTGCAGCAGTAATTCAACAGGCAGGCAGTAAAAAAAAAAAAAAAAATGGGTCTACTGCACTTGCTACCACCATGCATGCAGTATGCAACACAGCCTAACATAGCCCCTCAGGCCTTCCTATCAAAACCACTGTGTCTTTTATCACTGCGGAAATGTTCAGCAGCACTTTGAAGGAAAGAAACAGATGACTCCTCCGTCTGGGGAGTTGTGTGCCGTGCTGTTTGCAGTCCCCGTTAACGATGACAGCGCCGTCTTACATGATCCTCAGCGCCACCGTCTCCACTAACAACCGCGCGGACAAGACTTTGACTTTCCCACCTTTTCGCCAGATGTTTGGTCCTGCTGCAGCAGCTGTTGTCCCCCCGTCCCAGGGGACGTTTGACAGGAGCTGCTGCCAAAGCAGGGCCATTCAGGAATCCCTCAGGGACCACTGATCGTCATCAGAAAGGTCTTTGGAAGGGGACTCGCCCCTTCACGGGCTGCTGCCAACAAATTATCCCCAGCAATCAATGAAGGCGCTGCATGCGAAGGTTTCCCGATTTATAATTATCTAAAGACCGCTCATCTGATTTGGTTTGATTTGATTTTTTGTCGGCAGTTGTTGTACATTTGCAGCTCTTTGATAACAGTGAAATCAAACACCTCTGTCTCCTCTCTTTTTTATTATTACACAGCACTGAACCAGTCAGCTTGTTCCAGCCTTCCTTCCATATGCTACCGCTGACCTGGAGGTGTGATGACGCTCCGGTCAACCCAGTGGTTGGTGGTGAACCACTAACCCCAGCAGCCAATCAGACGCCAAGGAGGCTCGAAGTAGAGGAGGATGAGTGCTGTGGGGGGGTGACAGTGATGGAGGATGTCGAGGTCAGAGAAGGGGCTCGTCCGCCCTGACACGATGCCATCTTAACGCGCAGTAGGATGTGACCTTAACCCTCCTGCTGTCCATTCACACTCTCTTTTTTCCCGCAGCCCGCCTCCCACCCAGACAACCCATTTGTCATCCATCCAGCCATCCTCCGCCTCCCCCCAAACCAACCCACTCAACAGTCTGCTGTGGATTGACAGCTCCCAGGGAAAGGGGGGAAGGATACGAAGGAGGTGGCAGATCCAGAGAGTCAGAGGAGGGGAGGAGGACTCACCCTGCAGGCCGGAGGTCCGCCTGCCAGACACAGTATGAACGGATCTGTGTTTTTTTGTGTGTGCGAATGCCACTGTGTGTTTAGGAGCGGCTGAGGCAAAGAGGGATGAGGGGGGAAAGGGTTGGATGACTTTTGAGAGAAAAATGGAGAAAAAATAAGAGAACCAAAAAATACTTTAAAAGAGAAAAAAGACAAGAAAACAGCATTATACACACACTCAACCATCCACTAACACAAAATCAATATATAAAAAAGACAAATTACATCACATTCACAGGGTTCACCAAATCCCAGCAGAAGAAACAAATCTGATATATTCATAATGAAAATGACTGACTGAGACACAGCTTTGGATGGAGGGATGGAAGAAGGGATGGGGAGGAAGAAGGCGAGAAGGACGGATAGACGGAGGTGTGGAGGACTAAAGCTTCTTCCTGCAGAGTGGAGACTGGGACAGGAGGAAGCAGGAGCGGCGTCTGCCATCTCCAACTGTTCCATCCCAACAGCATCACACACAATCTCTCGCTCTTTTCTAATACATGCAGATTCACTCGAGCTGGACTTACACAAAACAGGAACAGCCAAAAGTGGAATATGAAACATTTAGTTGGATGATTTAATGCTTTGCTTCAACTAAAGATACAGCATCACAGTACACTAACTCCGTGGCATACAAATCATCTCTCATAAATTCACACATTTACATTTTTCAACATTAAGCTTACCCATTCGAAAACATATACACTTTATGGTCTAGAAAAAATCCCATTTCTCACTGATGTGAGTGTATCTTTCCTCTATGTAGCGCTGGATCAGTGGAGTGCAGTGACCTCTACTGGAGCTTGAGACACTAGGTTACAGGACTGTTTCTTAACATTTTTACACACATATTTAATGTTGGGTATTGACTTGGTTTAGGCACCAAAGTACTTGGTTAGGGTTCTGAAAAGATAGTTTTGGTAAAATAAATGAAGTATTTTTTTCCTGTGGTGGAATTTAAATTGGTACATTTACTCAACATTTAGCTGCCAGAGTTAGTTAATTTCAGGTCAAGAGGGTGAAAACATGATCAATTACGAGTCATTAGTCTTTATCTAAATATTAAACTTTGTAACAGTATATAAGGTAGTTAAAAAGACAATGACATCTTTACAGATTTAAAACACTGCTTACATAAATTAATCAATAATCATAAGCAAATTACATATATAGAATATAAATTAAACAATCTGAGTGGGGAATACGTTTACTATAGAGACTTTAAGTATATTTTCATGTTAAGTGTTGAATGCAGGACTAATGCCACGCTCTGGTTTTAGCACTTTAACTTAAGTTCTTGACACATGCAAGTTAAATTAATTCCCAGTTGACTTTGGCCATAGGACATGAAATGCAAAGTCCTGCTTTAATGTCCTGTGTTTATCCATCTATCACCCCTTCCCCTCCCTATGTGGTCTTCATTGCCCTCAATACTGCATCACTTAACTTCCCCTTTCACTCCTGCCATAATTACTGCGGCTATTAGAAGTCGCAGCCTAACAATAAATGTAAATATGGGTTGTAATAAGCTTCTTATACAATAAAATATGGGGTTGTTTTGGGGGGAGCACAGTCTCTTCTTTTCCCAATAAAGTTAGCGGCTAGATGGTGAGTGTACTGGAGCATTAATCCTTCTTGAAAGATATTTTTATTAGGACTTGATGGAGACCAAACCAGTGCTAAAATGTGAATAATTAAACTTATATTTAATGCTTATGTTAAAAGTGATAATAATGAAAAGGCCAGGTTTACTGCTTGTGTCTGCCAAAGAAATTACTTTTTTTTTTTTTTTTAAATACATGATGTTCTGTAACAAGGTACAAGGTAGTATAACAGGTGCACACATAGAAAAGCACCGTGAGATTTTTCACAATGCTAGTTATATAACGTCTATCTCACATTTAGTAGCACAGGTTTTATTCGCTTATGAATTTGTAAAAGAAGAGTTTAGTGTTATTATAATTGTGGAAACATAATGTCACATAATATTTTTGTTGTTTGTTGTTAAAGCAACAGCATACAAGCCTGTTTTTGACAATTTGATTTATGCACTTGTTCTGAGGTAGCCAAAACATCAAATAATAAAAATTGTTCTTTGTATACCTTCCAAATATACCTTTTCATGAGATCAGCCTATACAAATATCTTTTTTCTTTTGAGACATTGTTTGCTTTGCTGGAGTAATTCCCAATAAAGCAGGTGGCTTTGTGTCCCACTTGAATTTTTAACTTATCGAGGCCTGTTTTAAGGATGAAACCTGTAACTCACCTCTCAACCACCTCTGCCACACTGCCCCTCAAACGACTCCACAGCCTTTTCATTTAGGAAAACAAACTTCACCATCTGCTTAAGATTGGATGTGAAAATGTGAAGTTTATCTCTGTGACAGGACAAAGGCTAGTAACAGCAAAGGGTCGTGGTAAAAAAACAGCTCCCTCTCCAACCTCCACCTCCTCCTCCTGCTCCTCCAGTCTGCCACCCTGGCTGTTAGAAAGCCCTCAGCGTCACAGCAGGTACCCGGTGCATTTGTTGCATTCACTCTCAACACCGCCACAGTTAAAGAGTCGGCTCTCATGATAGAAATACTGTGTTCTGTGGTTGGAAAATTGGCTACTGGGGTACAAAAAGTGGGTTCTGGGGGTTTTGTTTTCGGTGCACTGAAAAAGAATATTGTGCTGGTGGAGCTCCTGACCATCAAAGCAGAAGGGTTGTTGCTTCTTTTGCCAGGAAACTGTCAGACAAATCTGATCAAACCCAACCCACACAGTCCTGATGTGTTAAACTCTTAATGAGTAATCTCTTAGTTTGTTGTTTTTCTGAATTTTTACCTTTGATTTCTGTTTAGTTAGTCATGAATTATATATTTAAAAAAATCAAAGTATCTTCTCCAAGCTGCTATGTGCAGTTTCTCAATTTGCTCATCGAACCGAAAACTGTTTATGCTGATGAATATTTTTTTTTACGAGCATAAAGCCAGACATTGTTTTGCAGTGGCAAGAGTTTATCATAGATTCATGAGATCTTGCCAAGTTTTACCTACCTTACCTGTTTTCTTTCCGCCATGGTAGATTTTTTTATTTGATACAAGCATAGTGTGGTAGATAACAAAGTGCTGTTCTTGTTTGTAGAAAGAAATTGTTTGCAGTGTGGTTGCTGGTGTGAGCTGGTTGTGGGCGACAGGGGTGGAAGGTTGCACTTGTGTACATTAGTTTATCTTTATATACTTTACTCTTCTTAGACTCCCTGGTAAGATGTAAGTATCGGGACTTGGATGTGTTCAGTGACACTACAGGTGGATCTAGTTCAATCTGTGGTTTAGTGCTTATAGGTAGAGGAAACATTGGTGAGGAAATGCACTTGAATGATGGAGAACGGAGAGGCAGAGCTCCCTTGGCAGACTTCTGTTTCACTGTGTGCAGCTATATTAAGGTGAAGCAGGATGGGGCTGGAAGTGTGCGTGCTTAGCTGACTGTCACTGAATGATTAAGGGTAAGAAATATAGTGCAGTGCTGGTAGCATTGCATGCTGGGAGAGAGGAACTCAGGAGGGTGCTGGTTATGGCGCTTAGGGTGGTCCAGATCCAGGAGCCCGGCCCTGAATCGCACTTCTTTACATGAAGCTTCTTTATGAAATGCTTTGGTGAGCTGCTGTGGACAGGTGGCCTGCTTACATCCCTCCTAGTCGCAGATTTGCATTCAATTTTTAAGCGATAAACGCAGTTGATGAGGGGAAGTGGGTGGGGGAAAGTGGGGGGCACTCCTTTATTTTCACTAAGTAAGGTTGGCTCCAAACAGAGATGCCCTGTTTACGGCAGCTGACTGCTGTCTTCTGGAGCCAGGCTTTGTTTATAACCACAGATGACACTGACAGGTCAGAGTGGAGAAGTTTGACTGCGCTCTCTTTTGCACCAAGCCCATTCTCACTGCCCTGCCAAGCCAGCTCTGGCTCCTGAAAATGATGTTTCCATACAATAAAAACTGCAATCTCTTGAGAAAGTTTGGAGGGAAATCCTGCAATTTTCATGCAGTAATCTTTTCTTTTGTTTTGGTCTTGTAAGTTTTGATTAAAATGTATTTTTGATACATTTACAAACAAAATAAGAATATGTTCCTTAAAACATAATTGTCAGTGTTTTATTGTATGTAAATATAGCCTATTTTTTAGTAAACCGAGTTGCCAAAATGTGTACCATATATATTTTTTTAAATTATAAAAATTATGCAATATAAGGATATAATGTTGCATCGACAAACATTGCGACTGGAGAGGAGATGCATTGCCATTTGGCGGGAACCTGTGCTACTGATAGAGCCCAACAGTGCCATAAGTGAGAGTCCTATTATTAGCAGCGGACATCCTAATGGAGCTGAGCACCCCAGTCTGGCAGCGCCTCACTCATTGCATTGAACTTCAAAGGATCACAAGAATAAGGTTAAAAAATTCAGCGGCTGCTTTAAAATCAGTTTGAAATCCCCAGTGAGAACGAGGCCAGCGTGAATATGACAATGTGGAAGGCTCGGTGACATTCTCTGCTCCACGTGCAACCTTTTCCCGCAGCACGGCGTGAAAAGCAGCCATCAGCCACCTTCAGAACTCACTCTTCATTTACAGTTTCCGTTTTATCCTTTTCAGGGGCAAAAAAACAAGACCTTCCTTTTGACATTTGTTATCCTGGTGTTATCATGAGCTATCTAATTGGACGCAGTGGTGGCCTGTGGGCCCAGACTCTGGCAGGAAGAGGAGGTGAGATACTTTACTCAGGGGTAGCCGTGATCTTTCACCTCGACCTCGGGTGTTTTCATGGGGAGGTCTGTACCCATGTATGATACATGACAACTGTGGCTCTTAGAGAAGGGGAAAAAACTTCATAGAACTAACAAATATAACTAACTGTTCTCCTCCAAAACACAACCACATAAGTCATTTGTACAAGCAGTGATGGCCAACTGAAGCTTCACGAAGCTTTGTGATTGTGACTTTTAATGATATTCTGAGCCCACTAGATGACGCTTAACAAATAGGCAGAAAGCACATTGAATTACCATTCTTTGAGGTCAATTCTTTATCCAAGAGAGTTACCAAGTGGGGTCAATGGCTGTGGTGGCTGTCGGTAGAGATGTCACCCACTGATCGGAAGGTTGGTGCGATCCCTGACCGTGGCAGCCTACATGTCGAAGTATCCTCGGGCAAGATACTGAACTCGGTGCTGCGTTCATCGGTGTGTGAATGGGTTCCCTTTGGTGGCAGGTGGCACTGTGTAGGGTAGCCTCTGCCACCAGTGTGAATGTGTGAGCAAAAGAGTAAATGAGCGCTGTCTGTAGTGTTAAAGCACTTTGAGTGGTGACAAAGACTAGAAAAGCACGATATAATGCAGTCCATTTACCTTTTCAACAACTTATCGTTCATGAAGCTTCATTTGGCTTTGTGGAAATTCTTGCATGACTCAAAACCTGAGGATCTGTCCTCCCTCTTAACAATCTTATGAGAGTTTCTCATTTCTTTACTTTTTTTGACATTTCAAACACAACCTTAATTCAGTCAGTAAATAGGCAACGCCGTACATCACATTCATAACCACATCGAGTACCTACACACAAAGGTAAAGTATTGTATTATCTTGTACTATCTTTATTAAATCTATCTGAGTCATTTTAATGCCTAAACCTTACCAAACTGCAACCATTAAGTTTAGGTATGAGGACGTGCTGATCTTCTGCCACGGGTAGAGGTGCTAACTTAGTAGACACTCCTGTGTGTCATGTTAGAAGGCAGGACCTAAGGCAGGAGTGGTTTAAGAGGACTTGGACTGTACAGGCATATAATTGTGCCTGAGAATGTCCAAAAGTTAATTAATTTTTCTGGAGCAAGCAAAAACACTTTCACTTTACTGTATTTCTTCACTCCACTTTTCAGTTTTTGAAAATGTCCAAAAAATGCGTTTTTCTGTCCCATTTCAAAAATCTCCCCACTGACGCGTATCAGGAGACTAAGATAAAGCTATCCTGCGAATTTGAGGCATTTTTAAAAAATTTTTTTGCGTGGGGTCAAATTTTGGACATCCAAAAATATGGTTTGTTTTGTTATTTCCCAACATATTATGCTCAAATATGTATTAAAAGACTAAAATCTAACTAAGACTAAAATATGTATTAAAAAAAAGTTTTCCGGCAAAAATGAAAAATTTTCCGAAATGCTAAAAACGCTTGAAATGCGTAGATTAGGTCTCCTCCTACCAGCCAGCGCGGGGATTGGTGCAGGAAACACCTAAAAAACAGATTTTGGGACCTTCGAAATTTCAGCCGTCGGTGGGCAAAAAAACAGCCAAAACAAAACGGCCGTTTTCTGGCAAAAATGAAAAAAATTCCGAAATGCTAAAAACGCTTGAAATGCGTAGATTAGGGCCTCTTTATAACAGCCAGTGGGGGGATTCGTGCAGGAAACACCTAAAAACCAGATTTTAGGA
>JAOWBC010000001.1:26044709-26057014 GCA_028566105.1 Hypoplectrus providencianus
GTGCAGGAAACACCTAAAAAACGGATTTCTCCCACTGGCTGTTATAAAGAGGCCCTAATCTACGCATTTCAAGCGTTTTTAGCCATTCGGAAATTTGATGATTTTTGACGGAAAACGTCCGTTTTGTTTTCAGCGTTTTTTTCCCACCAACGGCTGAAATTTCGAAGGTCCTAAAATCTGGATTTTAGGTGTTTCCTGCACGAATCCCCCCACTGGCTGTTATAAAGAGTCCCTAATCTACGCATTTCAAGCGTTTTTAGCCATTTGGAAATTTGATGATTTTTGACCAAAAACGTCAGTTTTGAATTTTTGGAAATGTCAAAAAAATGGGTTTTTCTGTCCGATTTCAAAAATCCCCCCACTGACGCCCATCTATTCTGTGAATTTGAGGCATTTTTAAAATCCGTCAAATTTTGGACATCCAAAAATATCGTTTCTTTTGTCATTTCCCAACAAATTATGCTCAAATATGTATTAAAAGACTAAAATCTGTCCATTTTTTTAGCATTTTAAAACTGTTTAAAAGTTTAAATAAAAAGCCTCTATTTCATCTCAGGTCCTTAATGGTTGAAGGTGTGGCTGTTTAAGAACATACAAGATCTTCTTAAGAAGCATTATGGGACTTAACAATGGGTACTTAACATGCTGCCTCATTTTTGAACATTATATTTTATGTGTCCCTGACTTCAGTTAAGTGTACATTATATTGCTGGAGTACGCCTTTAACTGAAAGTGATAGATTAAATTAAGGGGGTTAGACAAAGAAACCTTCTTTTCAATAACTTTTTAAAAGTAGGTTATTCCAGGGGTTTAGTAAAACACTTCCAGAGAACTGTCAAATCTTTTGTTATTACTCTACAGGCATGTTTTAGTCAAACCCTCCCTGGTGGCATTATAGGGATCATTTTCTGAGATTTACAGCGCCTCCAAAGACATGGATAACATTTTAGAACAGTTTTACGGTCAAAATAGCACTCCCACTGAGTTTTACATTCACTTTTCTAGTAGAATGGGTTAAATGTCCCTTTAACTTTTATTCAGTTATTTCACTGCTCGACCACCAGCCTTCTGATGTTTTCCACTGAGCTGTTACAACAGCGAGCGCCTTGCCCAGTGTCAACATGTTTCCTGGTCCCCTAAAAGTACCTGATGGTTTTAGAATTCAGACTGGCAACCTTCTGATCCCAGCCAATTTCTCTAACCTCTTAGGCCCTTTCACTGTAAACTGGGTAAAGACACTTTCATCAGACTCCCCTTAGAGATGAAAGCAGGGACAGCTGCTCTTTTTGTACCTGTGATTACACCTTGATTTGACGTCTGGTACCAGAACCGGATATAGGGCAGCGGGAGGGTGGCGAGAGGCCACTGCTGGCTGCCAGAACAGTAAGCTCCAGTTTTGCGTGCAAACCACGCAGTGTAACAGTTAGAAATGGCGTTTATTAGCTCGACCTGACCTTCACATCTCCACTGTCAGAGCGTGGCTGCATCACACTCAGCCAATCTGACAAACAGCTCGACCCACAGGCTTTCAACAAACCCTCAAAATAAGGATGAAAAAACCTAATGCCAATGTCTACAACATTAATAACTTTGTAACCCAGCAGACACAAATAGAAAGAACGGACTGATCGAGAGACTGGGTCGGGAACATCAGCATTACCTAAGACAAATTATCGTGGATTTTCTAGAGGAACATTTGCCTGCTATGATGGATATTTTCAGTATGAGTAAGAGGAAGCCAAGTTGATCAGAAAAGCTCTCTCTGCAGTCCCCCTCTGAGGTCACCACACAGGCATAATTACACAGCTTCCCACAGTGCTCCTCTGCGGCTGGTGTGCAAATACTGCCATCTACTGTTAGACGAGGAGAATGACCGACTGCCGCAGCTCAACAGTTCACCTCCAGCAGGCCTGCCAGGCCCACACAGTTCAGGATGGAGTGTGCTCTCTAAGCAGCAGCAAAAACATTTGGTTTGCAGGGCTCGATGTTTATTCATTAACCGCTGCACTTCTCAAACACCAAAACACTTTCATCAAGACACCTGCTCCTCTCACTTAATATGAGCCGTTTAAGCTGATTTCTGACTGATGAATACAATCCAATGTTCACATAAATGCCTCTGTTACAGAAAATCATTTCAGATTTTAACAAATTATCAGACCTCTATACATTGTCCTTACCCTAGATGTTACTATGTGCATCTTGTCTCTCTTTAGACAAATTAACTAAAGGGAAAATAGGAGTGGTGAGAGGTGAAGAACAGAACAAACTGAAATGATGCACTTGACAACTTAAAGCATATTATGCCCTAAAAACAAGTAGCAGATATCATAACTGTTCTCCTCTTGCATGTTTCAGTATATTAAAACATGCAACACAATGCATGATGGGTAATCTACTGTAATGTAGCTTGTCACTTTTTGAGGCTTGCTTGCAGCTGTTGTTACAAACTGCATAGTGTTGCATGCAGTAAGTGGAACATACTACATCATGATGCCAGATGCAGAAGAACAACCTGGTGTTCTTCACAAACTGAATTTAACACACTATGTATGGAGACACACTAAATCTTTTTCTGGCATACTAAGTCTAAGTCTCGAAGTCTAAAACAGTATGGTAGCATCAGTGTTGGAATGCATCCACATTATGTATATTGTAGCATGATGAGCAGTAATTCTCTGTGCAGCATATATGAGAAAGAGGGCCAAAGTTCATGCAGTGTTATGCATGTCCATACTATATGCAGCATACTATACTATAAAACTTTAGAACAAACTAAGATAATTTCGTAAAGGTTAGAAACATAGTTGACTAGATGTTATTGAGTCGTGGATGATGAAAAAAAAAATCACAACCCCACTCAGTTGGTCTGGAAAAACAATTTATTTATACAATACATACATATTGAATGACTGAACATTTGATGATGCAAGACATCAGATAAGAGCCAAGGGTAACTTTCTGGGCCTCATAAATATTGTCCTGTAAGTCAGTGTCCCCGCTCTGTGCTTGGGCTTCACAGGTCGAGGATGAAGCGCTCGACCTTCCTCATGTACGCTGGCTTCAGGAACTGCTGCAGTTCATTCTTCTTCACCCAGAGGAAAGGAGCATTTGCAGCTGCGGGGGGACCGCTGTCCGACAGAACGGCTTTGAAGAAGAACACCTTTGTTCCGACCGAGCTCTCTGTCCGAGCAGCTTTAGGCAGTTTGTACTTGTACACTCCGCAGGGGGCGTTGCCGAGGAAAGTCGCCTTGAAACCAACTGCAGCGGGATGAAAACAGGGTGTGAGTTCATTCAGCTGGAGACGAAAGGTGAGCTAATGTGCAGATGTTCTGAAGTTTTCTGCAGCCGTACAGATCACAGGATGCTAATTACGTGTTTTATTAGCCTTGTACTCTGCTGTGACATCAGCACACTTCTCCCAATTAAGCTTTAATCTAATTTCATGTTGTCTGAATCACATGCTCGCAGTTGGCTAAACATGCAGAGTAAAGCAACAACACGGCCATGTTAGACATCCAACTCCCACTGAGTCCGGCTATATTAAAAATGGATTGACTCGTGCGACTGTGAGGCACTTTAAATAAAACCCTCCACCAAATGGCACACGTTAATGTCAAGTGGAAAGTCTTAATGGGGAGTGATTGATGGAGTTGGCACATTAATAGTTCATGAGCAGTGTTGTGAAACAGTTTATACTCATTCACTTTATTGAAATGCTTAAGAGCTAAAAGGCCTGATTTCCATGGGATGAAGTGAGGGAAATAAATAAGGGAGAAAAAAAGGCATTTTTACAGCTAATGCTAAATTTGTAGTTTAGCAGATGATCACAGGGTCACTGGAACATTTGTTTCATGTGCTGCCAGCTGTGAGCCCAAACTTCCTTCCTGTCATTTAGTGACGGTCTCAGATCTGTGAGCTGAAGCCTCATCTGCAGCCGACAGCCGTGGAGGTCTGAGTGGATGTGACAGCAGCTGGAATATGTTTGGTAAAATGCTGCATGAATAAATGAATTGTTGGTTGGAGGTTTAAGGACGGCTTGATCCTCTTGTTGTGGTTAATATGGATGATTGTACTGCAAGTACCGCGCAGCTATTTTAGATAAGATCACATCAAACTTTAATGATCCTGAGGATAAAACTGGGTCATTACAGCTAAAGAGATTACGATGTAGATACAGTAATAATGCAGCAAATGGAGTGTGTAGACAATAATACAGCCTATAACAGCTGATATTAAGGATGTTGATAGTACCTTTTATTCTACCATGAGCAGCAGCTTTGAGGTTAATTGAGATACATTATAGCCATTATCCATTACCCCCTTTAATCTTTAATATCCTTTTATTTTCATCGTTATTTGTAAAAAGATGCTAGAATTGACAGAGTTGAAGGCGAGGCAGTAAACAACAGTGCTCTAGTAGTAAAGATGAGCACAAAACACATTATCCATTAAAAGTCTATCAATCGTGATCTTAGTTTGGAGGGTTTTTTTAGGTGGGGTTATATGAGGTACTCATCCAAAGTCAATGAATTACAGCAGACAGCTGTAGACCAGAAACTCCTCTGTGCTGCAAATGAGAAAATGCTGTTTTTGTCAGAGGAGTCTGGTGGCTTTGATGTCTTCAGAGATAACAACTTCAGATCCCAGACATAAAGAGTCTGTCAGACACTAATGTAAAGCATTAAAATATTCTAAATATAGCGCACACATAACTGCGGGGCTTCCGCCAGTGTACTGAAAGCTGGCGGCAGCTCGGCAAGAACGAATATAATGGTTGGAATTGTCAAGCAACATGAACACACCAGAGGAAAACAGCAGGTGTGAGATCAATGTGCTTAACCCCCTCATACACCACTTCCACAAGCTAACGTTGTCATGACACCTCATCTGCTGGCTAAATTGTCCTCAGTGCTGCAGTTGTAGCTGCAGCTGGCTCTGGCCTGCCCCGGCCCTCCTGGAAAGACACTTGGCTGGCAGACCTCACTGGCCCCCCATCAAAACACTTGCCACCGAACAACTTTCTTGGAGGAAATGCTGAGCTGGTTAAGACTGTTTAATTGTAAAATGTGTTTTTCTATTGCGCTCGTCCGCAGCAGTACATTGCTTAGTGTCCATGTCGATATTCCTTCCTGCTTTTCCAAACGGGGCGTTCTAACTTGCTGTCTACTGTAGGTAATACTGACATAGATAAGTATCTCATGCAAGTCAACTTCAAAACATCTGACAATAAAGATATACCGATAGCTCCTAACCAACTTCAGCACAATTCATTCATTCATTCATTCATTCATTGTCTGAACCGCTTCATCCGGGTAATCCCGGGTCGCGGGGCCTTCAGCACAATATTTAATGTAAAATATTATAGTTCCAAGTGAAGGGTGCACTTAAAAAAATAATGTTGAATACTAATTTAGAGGGTGTACAACCAGTGGACTGAATATCTGCAGCTTTATTTAATCACTCATTGTCCCAACCTTTAAAAACCCATGTGTTTGTTACCTGGCAGGGAGGCGAGGGCTCTCTCTGCAGTCTGCCGTAGTGTTTCTCCTTCCTGCCACGGAGCCTGAGGCAGCAGCCACATCTTCTCACCCCCAACCTGCTGCTCGGACAGAAGGAGCAGCTTGTCGGCCAGGCAGCGCTCCGATGAGGTCAGATTCTTATCTACATCAGCTAAACAAGAGACAGGACTGTCAGCTGCCTCACAACAGCTTCCGCTCTCTGAGACTGTGCAGCAAAATTCACACAAACTTTGGAAATGTCACAGGGAGTAAAATGCAAATTGGGACTGCTGGAGCGAATAGATTTCCTGAATGTCACAAAAAATTAGAATCCTGCAGAAAAAGTAATACAAGTCTCTGGCAATTTGCTTTAAACGCAGATGTGTGTGACGCCTTCAGATTATCTCAACTTTTCCATTCTGCTTCACTTGATTAATGAGTGGAGCGAGGCAAAAAGACACATGTGTAACATTAGAGTAGATTTTCAGATTGTGTGATTCGGTTTTACTCAGATGTTCAAACACTTTCTACACTTCATAGCTGACCTGTGACCCTCGGCGCTGGCTGGAAGTTCTTCATCTTCTGCTCCCAGGAGTCTTCCAGGTCCTGAGTCAACACGATATCCTGGTCCATGCGGTCCTCGTCATCGGAGTCATAGCTGTCTGACTGCTTACGCCTAATTCTCTCAGCATCCTCCAGCAGCCGCAGCTCGTGGTCTGCCATTAAGCTTTTCTCAAACTCCATCTACAAATGAACCAAGAGCAGGTCATCAGCTCAGACTCCAGAACACTTTGCAGACCTCCGCTTACTGACACAATTCGGAAATAGTTGCTAGCCATCTGGTGATTACAGTGGAGCAATGTGACTGTCATCTACCTCAAGTGTTTCTGCAGCTAAACATCATTCGACAGCTGTTGTCACAAATAGCTCACAGCTGAAAAAAAAAATGTGTAGAGCACAAAGCAAAATGGACAGGATGTATGTAATGATAATAAATTGCAAGTACTTGTATACTGATGCAAATGTTGCAACAATTAATTCAATGGAAGTCTGACAAAAGTCAATGAGAGCTAAAAGTGATTGCCTTTTAATATTCATTAAGGAATCAAAATTAATGGTGCACAACAAATCAAAATTTTACAGAAATTACAATATGGACTAATAAAATACGTGTCAAAAACCCTATCTAAGAGTTGTGTCACTGGAAAATTTTTCCCGGCCTACAAATCAGATTTCTTAAGACTTCAGAACAAAATCAGTAAACAAGAAATCACACCATGATCATAGTATATATATTTTAAAGAATATATCAATTCAAAAATGATCAAGTCATTATCGTAAATAATTTCCCAGAACAGTATGAATCAAAGTAATCACAATCAATTATTCTTTTCTAAAAATTTCTGGTTTTTGTCTCATTTAAGATGTATACCTGTCATTGCCAAGTTGATGTATCTCTCTCTAGACTGCACAGCTTCACAAATTATTTGTCCTGAATTTTGGCAGCGCATATCAGTATTTTATGGAAGATGGAGAATCCAGACAGAGAGGGTGTTGGATCGGTTTCAGAGGTAACGACTTGCCCGAATTTGAAAGAGACCAGGTGTTACACTGAATTCTGTGACACATTAAACCTGAACTGTATCTCCCACTGCATTTGTTTCTGTCCTGGCCACGTGCTGTGATGGAATAGTTTGTAATAACCTAAATAACCTAACCTACTCTAATTTGTTCACGTGCTAAACAAACTCACCTGCCGTGTCATTTCCTCAAAGCGCTGCTCTGTCAGGCTTAAGTCCGCTGAGATGACCGGGAGCCGCTGCAGACACACGGCCGACATGAGAGTCCACGGAGAACGCGCTCTTTCTGTGACACCCCGTGTCTGCAAAGTCGCCCGACATAATATTGTACTGGAAAACTGGCGGAACCCTGTGGTCCCGTTCAACGTCCCGCTAAAGCAAGACAGAAACTGTAGGACAGACCGACTCGCCATCTTTCTACAGGGCGCCGCCATTGATTTCTGCTACATTCAAGTTACATGCAAAAAATACTGACGCTGTCTACTACGTATGAAACAGCCTGGAAGATGGAATATTCCACCGTCGTACTCCCATGATGTAAACAGAACGAAGTGTTAAAAATAAGTGCCCAATGTTTTGTTTTTCTAAAACACGAGGCTGGTTAAGGGATAGTTAAGGGCTTTTAAGCAAGTAGTTACCATGATAATTCCATATTTACGACAATTTAAGTAGACTCTGAATGCAGCATGGTTGTGCTTCTACCCACAATCCTGTGCAGAAAATGGAACGGTCTATTGTAATAAAAGTGGGGGAGATTATATTTATCTAATTTGTAACAAAAAGGAAATAATGCATTTTATACACTATATAAATTTATTTTAAATAGTCTTAAAGCAATATTAACTTTAATAAATCAAATTTATAAGTTACAACTATATATTTTATCGGTAATAATAACGTTGTTGTAACCCTTCCACCCCTCAAAAAAATAACGTTTTGATCCGGTCTCCTAGTTCCTTCAATGTCACATTTGTTGTGTGTAAAATAATCCGATGTCTGACAGGGTATAGTGCTCCTAAACGTATAAAACATGTATAAATTAAATAGTGTGCTTTTTAGTTCGTTGAGTAACGTATATCGACAGCTGGCTACGTCTCTAAATACAAGTGGAAGCTCTCTGTAAGTGTTGCGTGGGTTTAATTTACGAGCATGCTTATTAGCTTACAGCTAGTTCTGATAAACTCGTACATGTTGAAGTTATGCACTGCATTGAATTGCATATCATGTGAAGATCGCAATCGTTTTTAAATTAATGAACCTGTGTGTTTATAGGTGTGGAAGGACACTATGTACCAGTGCTGTCAGACTTCAGGAGACCGAAGCATCCAGGACAGACTCTGAAATCACCAGGTAGGATTACTCCTGCGTCCAGAGTCTGCAAATGACGATCTAATGACATCGTTATTTGTGTTAACTTTCTAAATGGAAGAACACATTAGTCCCACTGTTGGTGAGGTATTTATCCTAAATTTATTTCTACAGCAATTTCCCTCCATTGCCAGGCGAGGACAGTCCACTGAGATGGGGTGGAAAGAAGTTTGAGGAGTTACCAATCGTTCACATTAAAGCCACATACAACAAGTAAGTGAGAACCGCAAAAGTCATAATAAAATAAGTGATTCACTAAGATCATTCTAATCCTCAAATCATTGCTCAGTGGATCCCAAATGAGAATTTAATACACCTTTTTGACTGCAAACATACTGACCTGTCAGACACAAGTCTAATGACTAAGATCACTAGTTGCTACATCACAATAAATACTTATATGTGACATATATAATGGATACATAACCTTTATGCAGACTCAGCACAGTCACGCCCAACTCTGTCCTAGCTGACACATCTTAACATATACAGTGTATAAAATAGCAATCATCATCAGTCACTTACTAGCTAACTCGATTGTTGTTGTTGTTATTGTTGTTCTTTGATAGTGTTTGTATTTGTGTTTCTTTGCACGCATTGCTTTGTTTGTCTTTTCTCCTCTTGTTTTGAGGTGTGCTTAACCTATCCAACTTAATTTCAACTGTAATTTTATGATATATGCAGGCAATATTATGCTTTGTTTCTTAGCTTTGACTATTTATAGGTCTTCAAATACATTAATAAGACTTTAAACAAAACACAAAAAAAAGAAAAGCACTTGGAGAGTGCAGACCTCTGCCAAGACAATAGGGTCAGTTAAGCAATACCACATAGCACACTTAAAGGATTACATTGAAAGCATGCATTTTTGGACACTGGTCATATTAGCATCTCTGTTGTGTAGAGTGAAGTACTGGCTTCAGCCTCAGTGTGTTTTTTGTTTTGTTATGTTCATTCTATTACTTTGTCATCTCTTCTGCCAACTCAAAATTAAGACAATACATAGAACATATCAACTTTACAATGGATAAAAAACAATGTTGAGAAGCATATGGCACAATGATATTCATCTGCTTTTGTTTCTTTCTTTTTTTTTTTTTATTCTACTGCTAACTCATACATTCCTGTCAAAATTTTTGAAATGTAGCCTATTTTCATTAATGCATTTTCACCGGGAAGTGAGGAAGACCCATACATACATATTACGTGATTCATTGAAACTTGTTATAGCAAACATATAACTTTTCATCAGTGCAGCAGTGTGTGACACACATATTTCTGACTATTCAGTCAATCACTGAGTCATTTAGCCAGTAAACTGTCCTCTTCTGTCCCAGCACACACATCCAGCTGACAGAGAGCTCAGGACACTCGCTGGTCAGGGTGTCCTGCGGGACAGAAGGCTTCAAGAATATCAAGAAGTCGACGCCCGTCGCTTCTCAGACTGCAGGCATCTCTGCTGCTGCGGTACGTACTCACATGTTACCCAATGCTAGTGAAGACCACATCCTGCCTCCACTCTCTGTTACATGTAACTTCTTCATGTTATATGTTGTTGTGGCAGAGGGCAGCAGTTTCTCTGTTAAGCTCTCAATTAGACTTTATATTAGCCGGATTTATTAAGGCTGTGGGCTAACAGGGTTAACATCACATTGATTTGCACATGGAGAACAATACTGCGTGTTATCATAGTGCCACCAATGTCTTTAATCCTATTAACACTTCAGTTTCATTATTCTAACCTCTGATCTGCTGCTGTTAGACCTTGTTGAGTTGACAATAGAAGTATGGCAGTAACTGTGACATTTAATAGGAACTAAGTCTCTGATTAGATTAGACAAGTCCGTTTGTTCTATTTTACAGGCAACAAAGATGAACTGCTGCTGTGGATTACTATCATGATCTATTGACCTGATAATTTTCTCGGTTACTAGTCCTCAGTCATATAGAAAATTTCAGAAAATGCTGTTGAAATGCATAAAGCAGGTTTCAGCCAAGTTTGTGCCAATTTCTGGCAGCACATCTAGAGGTTATTTCTTACTACTATTCATACAGTTAGGTTCAGCCTCCTAATACTGGAGCTCTGCCTAATGAAACCTGTTTGTCTCCTCTGAGCAGAAAGCCACAGCAAAAGGAGTGACGTTTGTCCGCGTTGTGCTCAAAGGAATTGGTCCTGGACGTCAGGTGAGACAGGGAAAACATACCAGACTGATTCTGTCGCACAGTACCATCCTGTGATCTCATTAAAGTGTATCTGTTGGCCGCCAGACATCTTAAGCGATTGTAAATCTCATCATTCAACCTTGAATTGATTATTTAATTAAGTCTCAGAAAACAGTAAAAACAACTGCGCACAGACATTTCCCATTGAGCTTTTTTTTCTTTGTCTTTTTGATTAACAGCAATATAAAACAGATTAAGCAGCATATACTAGAACCAGATAACAAAATTCTTATTTGTAAATGTTCTCAATCAATGAAGCCAAATTACTGTTTTAACAAGTGTATCAGTATAATATTGCTTTACCCTTTCTCAGATAGGTGTTAATGAGTGTCTTTAATATCACACAAAACTAAGATTTTAATAGAGATTAAATATAACCCAAAAAGTAAAACTTTCAAATGCTGTCTTTATGCATGCTGAATGTGATCAACGTCTGGGGCGATGAGCTGTCGCCAAGATGTGCTTCAGCATTAGCTTATAGGGATGCATCTGACACCTAGAACCTCCTGCGTAGGTGTTTTTTTTGTTTGTTTTTTTTTGGGGGGGGATGTATCCCTGGAAAAAAAAAACACCTACACAAGGGGCTTAAGGTGTCAAAACTGCAGAAAAAAAGAGTCAGGCAGTGCAACACAAAGCTGACAGTGAGGGATAAAGTCTGATCAGTGAGGAAGAACCAGAGGAAACTGTAAACAAACAGTTTTATCAGAAGACAAATAGTGTACACAATTACACATCATTTATTCATTTTTACTTTTGAGATGACTTTGCATCAGTGAGTTTTATTTTCTTTTTTTGTGTGAAAGTCATTTTGATTATATTGACACTAATCGGATTTTACACATACCTGACTGTGTATTTCAACGTCAGGTTAGCAGATGAAAGTTGACAAAGTATAAAGATGCACATCAGGATCATAGTACAGTAACATTGTTGATGTTTTAGTACAGGGGAAAATACAACTGTCCAATTTCAGTGTTTATATAACTGACCACAAACATCTGCTTTTCTAATAAATGAAAGTAATTTGTTCTTTCTGCTGGGCAGTCTGCGATCAAAGGCCTGACGATGGGAGGCCTGGAGGTGGTATCGATCACGGACAACACCCCCGTGCCACACAATGGCTGCCGCCCACGCAAAGCCAGAAGGATGTGATCCCTGCAAACCAGAATGCACTGCAGTATGACGAAGTGGTTGTAAAGTGTTAATAAAGCCTTTTTTTGTATCACTTACGTGGCACTGAGCTGACCTTACATGATTCATTAGTGGAGATAATTGCAAACGGTGTTATGAACAGGAGACGTGCGTCTCAGTTTCGTTGTCGCGGCTGGCAACACATGAACAAACCTTCAGTCTGAGCACTGCGATGTTCATTAGCAGGCTGGTGTTTGATGGCTCAGTATGAGGAACAGCACAGGTTTCACTGCATCAGTGCTGCACACGTCTTTTGTTTTGACTCAGCTGGTCGCTGTGGGGACTGATGCTGGCTGTGTCAGAGCACCGAGCTCACAGGACCGCACAGCCGTAGAGACACAAGAGGCCAAAACAACAATAATGATGATGTGTAAGACAATAAAGACATATAAAAAAATAATAGCAAAAATCTAACTGTTTTTATTTATTCAAATTTATATGC
>JAOWBC010000001.1:26057643-26074097 GCA_028566105.1 Hypoplectrus providencianus
TTTTAACTTATTACATTAAGTAGTCTTTTTTTATTTTTATCCCTCAATTTAATTTTTCCATTACATTATAAAAAGAGAGCACTTTATATCCAAAAAAAGACAATAAGATAATAAAATGTAAAATGCCTATATACTTTTATATTTGATTAATTTGAATAATTCCTTTCGTTAAACATCAGCATGTATTTTCTAATTTTTCTAGCTCTCCTATGACTCCCTTCCTAAACCTACATATGATAAAAAGAACACATGAAGCAACTCTTTTAATAGATTTTACTTTGTACATTAGACAGCCAAACATCTGTTTAACATGGTATAAATACATGATTGTAAAGCTATGAAGAAAACAATGGCATTTAAAGATCAGTCCAGTACATGTGATGATAAAATGGAAATATTCAATGAGAGACAAACATGCACCAAAGTCGTCCAGTGGTGTGGAGTGTCACTGTGTTTCAGCACTGGAAGAGACGACAAAACTTGACAGATGAGTAAAATAACAAAACACTTTTCTTCATGTAGTTTTCAAGGTACATTCAATTTTCAATTCAATTTGTTCAATTTGTTGTTTTTGCCTTAAACTTTTTGGATGGCAAATGTTATTCTCGACAATCAGCTAAAACACTCTGCACTGAGTGCAATAGACTTCATAGCGTTTTAACCTTAAATACAAGAAAACTCCTGATAACCAAGAACACCATTGTAAAACTGCAACCACAAATGGTACCAAAAAATAGCAGGCTGCTCTTGTTTAGTGCAAATGCTCCAGGCCATTTCCCTTCAATTGTACACTCAAAAAATGGAGTTGGACAGATGGAAAAAAAGGAAATCAAAACAGCTGATATGATCTTACAGGTCAAAGGATCAGTGACAACACAGCAGTTTGGTTTTGCAGCAATGTGTTTGTGACACACAGAATCAAGAGGTGTCCCACAGCTGCTGGACCCAACATTAAGTAAAGAAACAAAACCGGCTCTCTGAGCTCTCAAAGAGACATCACAAGCTCCTGTAGTTTAAATCTGATTAGTATTATCAGCTTGAGCTGTAGCAAATGGGCCGCTGTACATCTGAGATGAGAATTTCATTTCTTGGAAATTCTACATCTCAAATGTGTTAGCTTCTTACTTAGATAAGGAGCCATATGTTGATTACATAAAGCCAAAGCAGAGTCCCACTGATGGAGGCAGATGTTGCTGCCACAGCACCAGGAGGTCAGGTCACTGCACGAGAACAACACTGAAGCTGAACTAATCCAGACTGCACGCTGCAGAAGCCCTGAGGGGGGAAGTAGTCTGATATAAAGTGTTTGCTCTCCTGTGTTTATGACGTAAGAAAGAAAGGTTTTGCGAGGATATCACTTCATAGATCTTCATTTTCGATTTCTTTAAATTGTTTTTTAAACAGGGAACTTAGAAATATTCTAGCAAAAGCTATTTTTTTTTTTTGTCTTTTACTTGTTAAGGATAACAGAGCAGAGAAACATATTTAGATCAGAGTTTGAAAACGGTTCATTATTTTTTTATTCACTTTCCTCTCAGGGCTTCCATATACTGATAATAATTCACTGCACTCTGAGATGTTACAGGCTTAATTTAAAAGCAACACATTTTTTACAAACACACACACAGAAAATAGCCCTTTAAATGTGTCGTGTGACTCCGTTACACCACTTTTGTTTTTTTCTGGATCCATTCTGAGTTCATAGCAAAAACGATAAAGAAGATATTTATCAAAACCTCTGCTGAACTTATGTATTCATCCATGCTTAGTACTTCATACACAGTGGGAAAAGCCTGAGATGTTATTAAAATAATATAAGGTAAGGGGATTTGGACTATAATGAAGGTTTGGTGAGGCTTTCCATATTTCTTTTTTGTAAACGCAGCATTAGATTTTTAGCAATATCCAAACTAAAAGAGGATTGACAGTTCTCGCCTCTTTCAGGGGTAAAAGTGCTTCAAAGGGTCCCCAAAATTATTAAACTAGTGCTGCTGAGAATCCCCTGCTCTTCAAAATGTTGTGTTCACATTGAGGAAATATGTAAAGGCCAATCTGTAATTTTCCAGTCATACAAATTGCAGACAACGTTTTGGAGATAGTGTTATACGCATATATGTCACACAACTGATGATAATTTAAAAATGGGCTGCTGTTGAGTCACAAAAAGTAACAAAACATCTTCAAAGGAGAGAGCAGAGCAGATTATAACACACACACAGGATGCTAGAACTCCACTGTGTCTTTATAGAGCAAATATTTAACAACATTGTAAAACATTCACAAAAGATTTAGATGGTGTCTAAAGTATATCTGTGTTTAAGGGCCTGTCACTGACTGATTACACTTATGACACTGTTCTGTCCTTCAGGTTTTCCTCTATTTGACTACATGCTTAGGAGAACAGGCACAGAAGCTAAACTATCCCTTTAATAACTGGGATAGTGTTTGGAATAAGATGAATGGGTTAAATGAATGAATCCAACAACCATCCAAATTTGCATAAACAATATCAGCAAGCAGCACAGAGGCATGCATGCTGCACAACAGGGTGGTTTTAGCCGGTCAGGCTAGCTTTCAGATTCCCAGCAGGGGAACACACAGTTTGATGCCTTTTGACAGCGAGAGCACACAGTACTCACACAGTAATCAAATACTCAAGGTTCAGCTATTTGTCCAGTAACATGTGATTGGATGGATGAATTCAATTTTCAACTGCCACTCATATCGGAAAAACAACAGCAAAACTGCTGCTGAAATAAATCCCTATCACCTGACCTCTGAAGAGTACGAGAGGCAACTGGACCAAATGGACATGCAGGAAAACCTCAAGCCTTTGCTGCCAAAAGGTATTTACGTACACAGAATAATTCTCAAAAGAAATTAAATAATGATGCAAGAATGGAACAACGGACTAAAGTACTGATGACATACATCTGATCTGACTTAAAGCTTATTGAATAGAAAAAAAGGTGCAGTAGTGAAAATAGAGATTTTATACACACTAGCTATATAAAAATACACTGCTTTATTTCAACTCGCAATGAAGTGCTTCACATAAACATCGCAACTCTAGATCAAGCAAAATCAAATCCCAAAAGGTAAGATATTGTTAACTCCAAAAAACAGTCTGTCAGCTCTCCCTTTCTGCCTTCCCTCATCGGTGGGTCACCTGACATCAGCCGCACATTCAACAACACAGCAATGACACAAAACTTCAAAAGAGCAGTGCTGCTTTAAAACGACACAAAACATAAATAACAGGGCGGATTATATTACTGTAAATACATTACGAAAAGCTTGACACGCAGCAGAAAAACACCAGAACAGCTGGATGTTAATGATGATGATAAAAATCAAGAAAAAGGGTTTGCTTTACTTTTAGGAGACCATAGGAAGCCTTTCTCACAGGACTGGAAATGAGTAAACAAAGGTTTACTGATGAATAGCCTTCCTGATTTCCCCCCTGGCTGAGAAGGACAACGTAGGGGGATGATAGTAGTGGACAGTATAAAGTATCTACATTAGGCCACATCACTCTCTACATCACATCACTCGTATATTTTACAGCAGCACATTTACAATTTGTTAAACCACAATGGTGTCAACAGTTGCATGGGATGTGTGGGCACCTTTCAGACTGCGCAGTGTTGAAATGTTACAGGGACTGAAGTACTACACGAGAAGATTGTCGGTTGAGATCCCTTCTGGATGGGCTAAAGTGAACAAAGTGAAAGGGTCCTCAACACATATTATTGATGTTGCCTTAACAAAGGCACTTAACCGCAGGCTGTCCCAGTAAACTATGGTCTGTATCTGAGTTTGAAGCAGGGAAGGGCAAAGAACAAGTAGTTCTGCTGTATTAACCCCTTGGCATTCCACAGACCTGCAGGCAAAACATCAGATTTGTTTTTGCATTTTTTTTCTTTCAGGTGCTTGAATAGGCTCAACTTTAAAGTAATTAAGAAGCTACTGATACAACAAACTAGAAGATATGAGCAATTCACTGGTCCAATGTCATGATGACATGTCAGGTAGGGGGGGAAATAACGTGCCAAAATTAGCACGTATCAAAAATAAGACCAGCCAAATATGCATCTCAAATTAATCTTCAGATCCATAGCTTCCGGAAGATATACACCACATCTATGTGGCATCTATTGTTGGCCTGCTATCTCCCTCTAAACATCTGCCCAAAACCCCCAATTCTAAATAAATGGGCCCAGAATGAAAAAGGGTTAATACAACTCCAAAATTTGGTTCCTCTTAAATATTGCACTTAAAAAGAGGGACCTGCAGCATGTAGGTTAAATACTTGATATGGACATGGAGTGATTGTGCATACAGCCCTCAGATTACAAGCTCAAAAAAGAGACGATGGGTTGGCACTGCCAGGCAAAAGTGCAGGAGTGGATTTGGTGAACTGAAGGAGTGTTACAGAAAAGATGCCTTCAGTTCTCTGTGTCACTTCCCCTGGAGGTTGCTGAGCTCCAGGTCATCCTTGCGGCGTTTTTGTTGAGTGAAGAGGGAGCTGAACGGGTAGAGTTTGGCTTTGGCTGGGTAGCGCTGGCCAGCAATGTCCACCTCGTAGTCTCCACGGTTGATGAAGTCTGGGGTGATGGGTGTGGGAAGCCCCTCTGGGCCCGGTGGCGGGGAAACAAAGCCAAGGCAGACATGGCGCTCCAGAGTGTAGCTGTAGGCGCTGCTGGTGGTCGTCCCAGCTAGCTGACCGTTACGGTAGATGGGCTCCCCCCACCAAGGCCAAAGGTCCAGCTCAGTGTCATGGTCTTCGAGAACCAGCATGATGAATCGACGAGACGCACCGTCCTGACGCTGCTGCAGCAATGCCTCACGGCCGAGGAAGTCTGTGTCCTAATGGAGGGACAGAGGGATGACAGTAGAGAGGGAAGATAGAAATAGAAGAGACAGACAAGGGAAAGATGAGGGGAAAAGTCAGTGAAAGAGGGGAGGGAAATTTAGGAAGAGAAAGTCAGGAGCACTGTAAGGTGTTATGGGACAAAGTCTATAAACACTGCTCAGTTCTGTTGGAAGTAAGAAGAAACAACTTTTCATTTTGTACATTTCTCCGATAAACTGTACAGTAAAGACATCAATTCTACTGATGAGCACTCGTCTGAAAGCAATTTGTGCAACCAATTTTACACTGTGAGGTCCAGTCATTAATACTGCATGCAGCAGCCAGCACACCCGATGTTCTACACTGTTTTCAAAATGAGACTGATGACAAACTTTGCAATTGCTGGTGTAAGTGCCACCTGTTGTGCCTGCAGGTGCAGCACAGTGACAATTATATAACAGAAACTACAACACTGATGTTTTAGGGTTCAGCAATGCAGATAGTCCACTAACTAAAAATTTTTCTCCATAAATTCTCTAATCTTTCAACTGTTTTAAATTTTCAAAAGGGAAACCTTTTACCAAGACCATTAACTGTAAATCAGGTCAAGTCATAGTGTAATAATAGTATACACCAAAGTACAATGTATACAATGTATTAATAGTAGTTTTAATGCTTGCTCTTAAATCAAAAGTATAAGCAAGGACTTGATGTTGACTGAAACAGGGAAATGCCAATAAACAGGTCAGAAATCAGCATTCATAATGCTCACACAGCTGAACTGGCTACTGACCTTGTCAAATTTAACCCTGAACTCTCGTCCACACTCCAGTGGGGTGGTGAAGGCATCAAGGTCTTGACCCCAGAAGGCAAAGAATTTCTCGATGCGTAGGCTACGCAGTGCGTAGTAGCCTGCATTACGAATCCCATACTTCTGACCCACTGACATAACCTCGTTGTACACATGCAGTGCATACTGTGGAGAGCAAAGGGACATAATAATGTTAGACTTGAGTCACTGCCCAGTAGGGAGCACCTTCTTAAACATTTCCACTTTACTAAAACTCCTTTTGAAAGGAAACTGGACACGTGCATAATTTATGTGGGCAGATGTGTGCAGGATGCACCTCAATTGGTATGTAGAGCATGAAACCTGGTTCCCCAGTGTGAGTCATACTCATCACTCTGATCCCATTGGCATAGCCGACACTCATCTCCTGTAAGCAAACACACACACAGTCAAATGCTGTTCTTGTCTAGTTGAGTTAATAACCTAGTATAATCCAACTTTGTGTCATTCAAGGTAACCTTACCAACACAAAATATTCCGTGCATCTGATACCAACACAACTGTTTCAGATACTTCAGCAATTCATATTACCACTCTGCCTACTGCTATCAACACATGATAACTCTAATAATGTTACTGAAACCAGATTTTGTTTCCTACCTTACAGAACATAGAGGGGAAGTGGTCAGGTGTCATGGAAACATACGACAGCTCGGCCAGAACATCCATTGCACGAGGTCCAATCAGATTTAAAGCTGTGAGCAAAGAATCAGTTAGAAAGTTCAATAGTTCACCTCAAGTTTAACAATTTTACCTTTAACAGATTTTCTGATGCCGTTCACAGTGAACGTTATATTACTATATTTCAGCTGTTGAGTCTGTCCATATTGTTCCCAATGTATATACTGTTTACTATTTAATGTTATTTTATTGTTGCTTCTTTATGTATTTTTGCTGTACAGCACTGTTGTGGGCCTAATAAAGGCATATGTATTATATTGCGTATATATATTTTTTTTACACACCAGAGCTTTTTCTGTTGTGACGTTGTAGGAAATTATTCTCACCATTAATTAATATTTTTATTATTAGCATAAGGACATACATACAAACAAGATGACAAGTATATATTGTGACAGAGCTCCTCAACTGGTAATTTTACCACAGAAAAAAAGAGAACGGCCCAGAGTTTGGTTAAACTTCAAACTTCAAGATAATTACATTGCATATATACAAATTAGATTTTGGACATGTAATTACAATCCTTTTGGTCTCCATCCCTAGAGTTATGCAAAAACCAGGCCATTTAAATAACAGAGTTTAAATCAGAGAGGGTGAGGGCACTAGATGGCACCATAGCTGCAGAATATCGATGCTTTGCACTCACCAGTGTACTTCCAGCTGACATCCTCGAGGTGGAGGTGTGGGTCATTGGGCATGTGCTTCTTTATCCAGGACCAACAGTGGACCTGCTGGTCTGTTGGGGAGACGATGAAGAAGCTGGAGAGGGGGCAAAAATGTAAGTTATTTTAAATGCTCAGGCCAATATGAATGCAATCTGAATTACACTATAGGAGTTATAAACCTGTTCTTGCTGAGGCGGACCACGCTGCAGTCGTTCTCATAGCCTCCCCTCTCATTCAGCATGCCGGTATGGACAATATGTCCAACAGGAACATCCAAGTCATTGGCACACAGATGTTGCAGTAAGTCCAGGGCCTGGTCACCTGATGACTGAGAGGACAGGATAGACCAATAGGATTAGCATAAATTACTTCATCGAAAGGATGCATTACTCATAAACTAAATGTAACTGCTAGATCAGTGACTCTCACTTGACAAAGGATCGCAGACTCTGGAATTTAAAAACATTTTGCCATGTTCTTGCACAGATGAACGGTACACTGATGGAAACACATTTTGACAACACTCACTTAGTATGACCCAAAGACCTATATATGTTTAGGGTCTGAATACATGAAAAGGTAAGTGCTGCAGTAGTTTACTGCCCTATGTGATCCAGTGTCTGTTCATTACTCCAGCTTGTCCATATTGCGTTGTGACTTACAGTCAGTTCAAATTTGGTGAACGAGGACATGTCGATGACACAGACAGCCTCTTTGCAGCATTTCACTTCAGCTCCAACAATGTCAAACCAGTCCGGCTTGTAGAACGTCTTACTCTGGTCCAGAGAAAGCAAATCTACACACACACAATCAGATTCTTGAGTCAGTTAAGATTCTTGAGGTTTACTGAAGACTTCGGAAATGTAGTGATTTGCTGGAGAATAATCTGTACCTTTTCCTGGTGGAACAAAGTATTTGGGCCTTTCAAAGCCATGTTTCTCCATCCAGCGAGCTCCCTGCGTATCTAGACGGTCATACAGAGGACTGGTCCGCAGCTGGCGCCCAGTCTGAAAGTCCCAGCGAGGAACCTTTAGCTCATACAGCAGGGCTGGACACAAACATGCAGGGACACATTAGAATTACAGATGTAATCCTAACAACGCAAAACTGAAAACATCAATTTTAGGAATTCTGTTTCTATTTAGGTTTTAGACAGTGTCCCTATGTCCCAGATTCACCTTCTCAATATGCCTGTTAGGACCATCATATCACATGAGCTCAACATTTCTGTTACTCTCTGTGGCTCTCTTCTGACCATTTGTTTCACATCATTTTAAGATATTAAGATGAACTCAGGCCAAACAGATCAGGCGGGAGTTGACAACATAAATTAATTTAATCATTCAATGAATCTATGTTGTTCATCATTGTAGGTGATGAAGTTAAAAACAGGCTCCTGCTTGCAGAACAGTATTGGTGGTTCCTGAGAGGACCAGTCCTAGCATAACAGAAAAAGTAGCCATAACTGCAGTTATTGATGAAATAGATGCAACTACACCCATTAAAAACTGAACAAATGTAGGACCTTACAAAGTTTGATATATCAGTCAAAGTCAGCATAGCTTGTGTTATCCTAAAAAGATTACAATTATCCATGATTTTTTATCCTGTATATAAAGAGTTTTGTTTCTAGGTGGGTAAGGCACAGGCAGTGGAGGGTGGGTTATGCCTTCACCCATCTAGGAATAAAACTACCCCATGTATTGACTGAACGGCACAACCTGATGGTGTCACATGATTTGGATCTCTCAGTGGCACTCGTGCCCAGCTTCCACACACTGAAAGTGTTTCAAACCAGTGAAAGGCCTAACTACCATGTACAGCAAACAGTAATGTTGAGGCCACATAATAGGATGGTCTTAGCAGAAAACTTGTCTTAGCTGTTCATAAAGAGAAAAAAGAGATCACTTCAATGCTGCTAAAATTAAAGATCTACAAAAACTTAAAGGAGATGAGCTGGGAAATACCCACTCAACTGATATGTTAAGCACATAATTCCTCAGACAGTGTGTCCTATATGAGCTGCAGTGTAAGTACAGTAAAACAAGAACTAACTCTCTAATATATAGAGACTTGCTTCTTTTGGCCTTGAAATATTGTCTTCAAGTGAACTTCAAAGTGGATTATTTCATTTTTTGATCTCAAACAAAACAATTAACCTGTAAGAAGAGCTTTATACTTACGCATGACCTCCATTACTCTGTGTCGCAGGAAGGTTCTGCTGCTCTGCAGGTTGCCAAAGCGTTTGATGTCCAGTGGCCAGACATTGGCAGTGGGGTAACCATAGGTCATCCACTCTGCCAAGTACCTGAAAACCAAACCATGCAACATGCCATATGTGTTTCATTGTGATGACATCAAAGCATATCCAAATCACAAAGCTGATCACTGAAATTATCAAACATAGGCTGGAAACTTTCCTAAGTAGAAGGTATTCCAGCCAATTATCTATCCAGATGTAAACTTCAGTGCAGCGTAGTCTTTTATTTTTCCTCAAACGTGTAGGCTATCCTTAAGCATGAACATGTATAGCTAAACTTACTTGCCAGCTCCTCCAGCGAAGGACAGGCCCGAAGAGTTCATCCCTGCCAACACGTAGTAGCCAGAAACACCCGGCGTCTCTCCCATCAGGCAGCGCATATCAGGGGTAAAGGATTCCGGACAGTTGACAAGCTGATGGATCTCAGCTGCTTCAAGACTAGGCATTCTCCTCAACAAGGCACTGAGCATTGGCTCTGAAGACAGAAGACAATAAAATATTTAATGTCCATTCAGAAATTCTGTGGCCATGTCCACATCAACATATTATATTTCAAATCAGTAATATTTCATATAATATAATATAAATAAATAAAATAATATAAATTACAATGTTAAATTATAAACTACACCATGATCAAGACAAATGTTGGCCTGTCCAGTCTCACATTCACAAAAGATCCAGCAATAAAATTGCCCATTTCAGTGACATCATGTTCTAAATTTTCCTTGAACAGCAGCTGGACATGCATTGACGAGTGTTTGTGCCATGTGCTTGGGCTTGAATCATGCTAAGTGACTTTTGCAGTACTGCCCAGATTCAAAATAAATGACATTACTGGCATATTACCTCACTGTAAGATCTGATGTTATAATTTCTCAGCATTTTAAGACACAATTCATGGCCACAAAAGGGCAGCTGCTATCTATCTTCCTTGACCTGTATACAGTTTTGGTAACTTAACAACAAAAATGACCAAAAAAACTTAAGTTGGCTTGCATTGCCCTTGCCCAACAAGCAGCCAAACTTCACCATCTACTATTGCAACGACACAACAAACTAAGGCTTCTGCACTGCAGCAGGAACTTTAACCTTTTCCCCATGTTATGCTATAAACAATCTAGCAGGTTTTCCCACAGGATGGGTCAAATGTGACAGTAGGATTTAAAAACTCACTGTCAGTAGAAATTAAAAGATTTAGACTTGGGACTGACTTGTGGATACTAAAATGCAGCACTTTAGATCTAAACCTGTTTTTTTTTTTGTTTTTTTTTTTTAAATAACAGGTTTGTTACCTAGGATAACAGGTCATATATAATAGGCCACATTCAAGTCATACCTTCAAGTTTCATAATAACACTTCTTGGCAAAAGGTTAGCTGGCAGTTTAATTTACATGTGGTTATGAGATGATGAAAAAATACAACATACAAATGGTAGGTAACAAAAAATAAATATATAATTCCAACTGCAAAACGCCCAGAGACAGATTTCACTCTCTGCATTGCTCCACTTCAAGGCTGGCAGCTGATTTACGTCTGCCTTTACGACACCCCTGTCAAGCAGTATGAGAAATCTCAGATTACCAGCTTGAGGCCAAGGCCAAAGGAGTGTGTTCATGTTAACATGTGATGTGTACTTTGTACTGTCATTGCTCACAATTATACTAACAGCATGAAATAAACAAAAGGCCTCCCTGCAGCTGCTATTTTTCTTCAATCAATGAAGGAAACTTCAAATGAAAAAAACAATAACAAACTGAAGTCCATGACTTAAAACCTCATAAAAAAAATTCTAAATGCGAAGAAAAGAAAACTGTGGCCATCAGAGTTAAAACTGTCTAAACAGAGCCAAAAACATGTTTTCCTGAAACAAAGCAGCCCAAAGTCTCTGCAAAGTCTTACCATTTAACCACGACCTGATCTTTCAAAACATTTTTAATAGGTACCCCACAACTGTTAAATTTCTGACAGAGGATGAACTCATGTCAGCTGAATACCAGTTAAAGGTGATGAGCCCACACAGAAGAATGCTATTTCTTTCAGTGGCTGACAACAAAACCCCATGAGTGGACAGGTCATCTGGCATACAGGGCACCATCCCAGCGGGCTGGTCAGCAGGTGGCTTTATTTATTTATTTTTGGGCACAACGCTAGTGAACCGGCCCTGCAATAACAGGCCCATAGGCACATCCCATTGGTTTATACAATTACCATTCACTCATGGACTGTCAAATATTCAATTACTGGCTGGGCTAAACTGGTGACACTCAAGATGGCAAAGCTCATGAGCCAGGTGAGCAGTGGTAGGTGGTGTCCAACTGCAGCTGGCTGGTCTACTCCAAAAGGGTGCAGTAAATAAAGACCTGTGCTCGGGGATACCAATCTAAATTTAATAGATGTTTACAATTTCATTTAAAGCTTTTTCCCTTCTCTCAATCCCTCCCCCACTTACCAAAGTGGTCCCAGTCCTCCTGCATGTTCTGGATCTCAAGCTGGTTGCGTCCCTCAGTAAAGATGGGTTTGGGGTTTTTCTCAAAGCCACCTGACAGAAGCCCTCCCTGCCACGGCCGTGCATATATCCTTCCATCCATATCTACCACCACTGAAGATAAGACACAGGCTGAGTGAGATTACTTGATTTGAGCTTGAAATCTCATCTAACAGGCATAAACATACAGAAAAAATAATATGTATAATACATTAAGTAATAACATTAAAATTCCCAAGGTTTAATTAATGCATTTAACATTATTTACACCGCCACACAATTTATAATAACGAATAATGAAAAAATTACAAACTATAACAGCTATAGACAGGACAAACTTTTGCAACACTAACACATGCATATCCCCCTCTATTACAGGTGATAGCTGACACAAAAGTTAAAGTAATTGGAATTCAAAATTGAATCACAACTATGCCTACTGAGAGAAAATATTATTTTCTGGTGTGTGTAATATGTGACACCTGGTGTGTTGGGTGGAAGATGCTCCTGGAGAGGTTTGGTAAGGAGGTAGAAGTGTTCACAGCCATGAAGAGGAACGGACACTTTCATCTCACTAGCCTGGCCCAACTCGTAAGCCCACTAGAGTAGAAACAGACAGAACAAGTATATCCTTTTACTACTCTGAATATAAGAATATTGCATCCTACATTGGAGTCATTAAAATCTATCATGTAGGTCAGTTAGTTTAATCGTTTATTTTGTTCACATAATGTTGGTAAAATAAATCAGTGGAATAAATAAATCATTCCACTTTGAGGTTTACCTGTCCAGCACAGTTGACAAAATATTCACACTCAATGGAGCCACGATCAGTCTCCACCGCTGTCACTTGACCTTTCTCTACCAAAACCTGCTGAACAGTGGTTCTCTCCAGGATCTGAACCCCTGCGAGATGAGAAACAACAAGATGAAGTAAAAGGCACACAAGAGAAAACAGGATGGAAGGGCAATGCATAAAATAGAAGGATAATCATGGGGAGAAAAAGCAAGGTGTGAGAATTAGAATTATGAGTTTAAGTGTTTTACCATGTCCAGCAGCAGCCACAGCCAGGGCATGGTTTACATCAGGTGGAGAAACTACAGCATCTCCAGGGAGGTGGAGTGCCCCCACCAAGTCATGAATGTTAACTAGAGGGTGGAGTTTGGCCACCTCTTTAGGCTTAATAATGGTACAGCTGATCCCCATGACCCTAGGAGGAAAATAAATAATATATTAATAGATTTCATACTTTAAAAAAAAAAACCTGTGTATCTAACCTGTTCCCAGATATCTGAACAACTGAAATGTCTGATGAAACAAGGCAAGTGGACAGTGTAAGATCAGCCTATTCCATATCAGAAGCAGAAGCATATGGTATAGGAGCTGAGTGTAGATGTGATTTTCTATCAGCCATAAATTCTGTAGCCAAAAGCATAATCTTGTGCCATTATGCCACCACCATTCAAAATTAGTGCATCCTGGAGTGGCCAAGTCAGAGTCAAGACATGAATTACATCAAGAATTTGTGGCTTGAAAATTGGACTTCACTGAAAGTCCTTGTGTCACTTGAGCACGCTTGACCATTTTTGGAAAAAACTAGGAGAAAAGTTTGTGTGTGTGCATGTGCAAAGCTGCCACATCCACAAGCAGTCAAAAGTATCACTAAAAGATAATAACTTTAGGTATTATGATCTTACTTTAGTCGGGATGCCAGGCGCTTCAGAGAAAGGAAACGATCCTGATTTTGGGCCAAACATAGAGACCCTGTCTTCACATAACCTTAAAACACAGAAAAAATACAATATGTAACTCAGCAGGTCTCAGATAACTCAAGGCTCATCCCAATTTAAATAATCCATTTAGAAACAGTGAGGCCAAAATTATGATTAGATTAAAAAGGAAAAGGAAAAGTTTTAAAGACGAGTAGTGTACGTGTCATGAGAATGTTTCAGGCGCATTACTGCAAAAATGACTACAACTGAATACAGTACTATAAGTATACAGACTCTCCTTGCAGGAAGCACTGCACACTTCTAGAGTGATAATAACGAATGGCAGTAAAATGGAAAAACCAATAGTTGAGTTTGGAAAACAGAACATAGGTAAAATAATAAAAAATACATTATTTGATAGGGAAAAAGACCATTATACAAAAGGAGAAATAAATAAACAAATAATATCATACACCAAATTATCAGGATACTTTCAGTAATTCAAAAGGTAGATTAAAAATACAGATATAATAAGAAACCATATATACATATCACAGATAGTGTGTAATATATATAATTAAACTCATCACTGGAATCAATGTTAATCTGGAAAATCTTTACAAAAATGTATTAGCAGCAAGGATAATAGTTAGTCATATAGTTCAACTCCAACTTCAAGAATAGATTCAAGATTAAGGTAAATATGACTAAATGCAAATTATGTCAAAGTGGCTGACCTGTTTTGACACCAGTCTCCTCCTCCAGCTGCAGATAAAGACTATTGGAGTAGTTTGCCATTTTACACTCGATGGAAATAGGTTTGGCCACACTGACAATGCCAGCACACAGTCTGGTAGTTCCTGCACCAAGTCTGCCAACAGAATAATAGGTCAGGCGATACAGAATGGGCAGAACAATATCCCACTGCCAACACTCTAACTGGAGAAACTGCCCATACCACCACCGCAACAGTATACAAAGTACAAATAAAGAGTTTGATTGTTATGTTTGAACGAAGTTACTCTATAATGTTGTGAGTTGTTGATCTATTTGACCTTCAAGTGTTCAAGTGTTAGTACCCCATTTGGGGGTCAATGGAAGATTCATACATTTGATGGAGTGCCAAAAACTCAGAATGTTTTAGTGACCCCTGGACCACCACTAAAACTTTAAAAATCCCCAGCAAACAAAACCACAAACATGTATCTCACCTCCCCTGTTCCAGCAGCACTATATCAGTCCAGCCCAGTTTGGCAAGGTGGAAGGCTACAGATGTGCCCACAATACCTCCTCCACAGATCACCACACGGGCCTGGCTTGGCAAGGGAAGCAGCTGGGAGTCTCCACTTGCAGTCATACAGGTCGGAGAGGTCCATAGTCCTCTTCTGCCCAATTTATACCCCGTCTTGGGAAGCAGCAGCCTAGGGAGCAGAACAGGGGACAGAGCCCTGGAGCTCCGCACACAGCTACACATAGCTGTGCTTTCTGCAAGTGCAAGACCGACAAACAAACACGTTTGGTAGAATTTTCAGGAATGTAAGGTTAGAAAAAGGTTGTTTGCATCTAAGACACCGCAAAACCCCTGTCAATTCTTAAATTAGTGCTGTTTTCAATTAAGGTCATTTTTGGGAAGTTTGAAGTGTGCCTTGTATCAAGTTATTCAGTTTAATTTAGCTCAGTCAACGTAATTTGACATTACATTCAGGATTTATCACTTTAAAGTGAAGAAGGGCCCTGGGAAGCCATCAAGGTTAACTTACAATGGTCCTTCAGCTGTCAAAATTATATTTTAAACTCCTGCTTTAATCATGTAACCTTAGTTACTCTTCTTGAAGCTAAGCTAGCTTTAGCCTACAGTATGTTTGTATTTCTGTTATCCTGGAAAGTTGTCTTGGAGAAAATGAGTCATGGCTGGCTTAAACATTCAAGTTTCGTACAAGTGTATTGTCGTGTTGTGTTTTGTGAGCTCTTACCGTCAAAGTTGGTGCTACAGGGAGCTAGCGTGCATAGCTTAGGCTATCGAAAAGCTAGCTAACGGTAAATGTTGATAATTTCATGTTAACGTTACAGCAATAGCTAGCTAAACGTAAACAACGTTCAGAATTCTGCCCTCGCCCTTCCTTTACTATTTATAACGAAATTTAAACTCACCTTATCAGTTCAGTCAAGGCGCTGTGTTGTTCAAAGGACGGGAGTTAAACTAGGGACTAGGTGAATATGACAGAAAGTCTTGTTTGGGTACATCAGCCAGTACAAACGTCAAACTGGCATCAATCACAGCTGGTTCTTCCGGTGTAAACCTTCAAAATGAAAGTCTTCTGTCTGTGATTTTTACTATGTGACAGTAATAGGCCAACGATCAAGATATCAACGGGTAATAAATTGACTGGCCCAGTAAAAAATAGAGAGACTTTGGTTAACTAGCCCAATTGAACTCGAATTGGTAAAATATATCCCTATTAATGCATCGTTGATTATAATCAAATTGTATCGTAAACGTTAATATATGTATATTATTTTGAAATGGGCCACTCTCATCATTATTATTTAATCAGTACAATATTAAATGCAGGACTTTTTCTTGACATGTTATTGCTAGCTACAGTGTGGTATTCCTGCTTTCACTTCTCCACTAGTGAAGACAGCACTTAAAGAAGAGTCAAAACTTAGGCTGCCTTAAAGAAACAGTGTCTTAACATCATATTAGCATACAATTTACTGGTCAAAGACATGCACAAGGTCCACCCACCTCCCTTACAATACACACAGACTTTGTAGTTGCTTAGCCCCCTTTTGTTTTTTCTTGTCCCTTAAGTCATTATGTGGTTGTTGTTGTTGTTGTTGTTGTTGTTGTTTTGTTGTTGTTTTTTTCATTTTGTCTATTTATAGTAATATTGCATTTCATTGCATTGTAGTTGTTTTTCCACCTACTTCTGAGTAT
>JAOWBC010000001.1:26108456-26122632 GCA_028566105.1 Hypoplectrus providencianus
TGGTTTGTGTGTGTGTGTGTGTGTGTGTGTGTGTGTGTGTGTGTGTGTGTGTGTGTGTGTGTGTGTGTGTGTGTGACCAAAGTGCTCATATTTCTGTTTTGCCCTGATTTCTTCTAAAGGTCTGCAAAACAGCACCCACTGCAGCACTTTGCAGGCTTCAGTGCTACAATGTGTTAACCCAGTTAGCATTGCATTCACCATGCTGTATTACCAGTTTCTAACATTAAGTTTGTTGTCACAAGTTAATATATCAAATGAATTGAATGTAGAAAAACTCCTGCTCTTACTAAACATTTTAATTAGCTGCAGTCTGTCAGTTCTTAATCCTTCAGAGCTTCAAAGGTGTTGGTAAGTTCATTTAAATACTTTTAGAGGGAACCAGGCTAGCTGTTTCCTGTGTTTCTAGCTAAGTTTAGATATGCTAACTTATGCTGTTAGCCCATGGCAAAAATATAACACAAAGATGTGAGGAATTGGCATAATTTTTCTCATTTAACTTTTGGCAGAGAAGAAAGTATTTCCCAAAATGATCCAGCATGGCTTTTGGGCGTTCAGATGCAGATGCTCTTTTGAGTCAGGTCTGTCAAAGGGTCAAGCCACTGAATCTGGACATATTTGGCCTCAGCAACATTTTCTTAAATCCCTCATACACATCTGTCTGCTCCTGATGTACTAAATGCTAATCCTAAAAGTAAAAGTAAATGTGGTTTTCGAGAGTTCCAGTACTGGTGTTACATGTGAATTTAAAACAGGTATAATAATCTAAAATAGAAAATTCCATCATACTTATTAACCTGTTTATTTATTTATATGATATTAATGTTGCTCTTTCAGTTTTCTCTCTGTAAAACAATGCACAATTTTTGGACTGAAAAGAACAAGATGTTTTTCAGTGGTGAGAGGGATTTATACCACTCTGTTCAAACTTGGTATTCACAGAAAAACAAATCACGGATGGAAAGAAAAATCTCAAGAAATTTGTTTACAAATTGATTTTTACATGAGGTGCATTGTGTTTTCGACCTCACCACTGTCAGTCCGTCCATGTTGCTTTATTAGCCATTGTTCTATATCATTTCACCTGACTGAAACAGTTTGACTCCACTTCCTGCTTCTTGCCTCACCTCTTAGTAAATTAGACTGCACTTTTTATGATAATAAACGATGATTAGCACAAGTAGGGTTGGTTGGATCCTAGTTTTGAGAGTACAGAATGCCATCTCACAAATGTACTGCTTAAGATCGTCCTTTTAATGAGATCGTTTGTTCATTAATTCATTTTGGTCATCTTAAAGTGCTTTGTCTCTTCATACTGACGAAATACAATGACATTTAACAAAAGTAGTTGTGATACTGTTTATTGTGTTTTCAAATACCAACCAATGCAGCCTCTCTGTTGAACCAGAACTCATCACAGTACATTCACACAGAAGCCACCCAGTAGAAACAAATGACATCCTTCAGACATAGGCAATGACGGCAGATGTTGATGCATAAATGTCTCCTGGAAAAAGAGGCGTGGTACCTTCTCTGTCTGCGTTTTTCTCTCCTCTGCCTACGCTGTCGACACTGTGACGACAAGAGTTGAACACGCTCCATCCTTCCGATCACCATTTCCGATAGTTGCAGTTTACGTAGGGGGAAATGGCTTGACTTACTTGAACCAATTGTTTGAGTGTTATTGGGTTAAATTTAAAAAGCGTGTTTGTTATAATGACCTCCACTCCCTTGTCATTAGACACACCACAACTATTATGATACATTTGAGGGAGATTTAACATGTACTCTTACTTTGATATGGAGAAAACTTTACATGTATGCCATAAATACTACAGTATGTAAAGAAGTGCATGGTAAGGAGATTATTTTTGAGCAAACATTTTTTCTCAGTAGTATCCAGCGAAAACACTTCAATGCTGCTATATCTTGTAGCAGATTGCCCTCTAGTGGTTTCCACATCTCCTCTGATCCCAGAAACAGCCAAGAACCCATAAAAAGACACCATGCATCTTCCTCTGACCTCTGATTCCTTAAGATTTATACAGATTTTTCCTCAACAGGCAGACTGATTAAAACAGAATGCATGCATTTTTCTAAAATATTATTTCACTGTAATCAACAGCAATCATAGTATCTCCTGAGGCAATATTTGTCTTCAAATACAAGAAATCTAACTTTGACAATGGGATATAAATGGTCCAATAACCCCTTAAAGTACACAATTACCTGCTCTATTGTTTCAAAATGTATAAAGTAAGTCTTAATGATGAGGCAGGCAAAGTATGATAAATTTTAGGGTTAGGGGTTAGCTAACCCTAACCCTAACATTATTTAAAATTTTAAAAAAAAAATATTTCTAACCTTGTCAATGTCTTGGCTATATTTTCTATTCATTTTACAACTCATGGTGGTAAATAAAAGTGTGTCTTTTCATGGAAAACACAAAATTGCCTGGGTGACCCCAAACTTTTGAACTACTTTATCATAACACAGTGCTTTGACCCTCTGGTGTATATACTGAATAGTGGATACTGGATAAAAATAGGCAGAACAGCATGAAGGCTTGTATACTGTACAAAGTGTACAAATTGTTACTGGAAGCAGTAGAACATCCTGGTACTTTCAACATGCTGCATTTGAAAGACTATGTCATGAACTGCAAAATATGTTTCTTGCATTCTTAATATTTTGGCAGTATGTGTAATATGCTCAGCACAAAAACACAACTACTCTCTCCCGAGATTACACTTACGTTGAGGCAACATATCTGCTCATACCGTTTTGTTGTACAATAATAATGTGTCGCAGTACCCCCAGTGTTCACCAGGTGTCAGAAACAGTCTTCTTGGCTTACTGCACAATCAAAATTGACAAGATCCTTTGTTTAAATAAGGATGTGCTTCTGCTTCCGGCAATTGTTTTTCAAAATATTTTTTTCTCTTATTCTGAAACGACAACAAAAATTGAATGTAGTTATTAATATGCAATGGTTGGCTTTAATGAATTTTCTGCTATTTTAATGAACGAGCCACACGACAAATATACTTTAATTGCTGAATACTAAAATGGCACCAATTGGCAAGATAATAATATCTAACTGAAATATGTAGGCCTATGTTGTAGCATTTATTCGAGGGCAGTGTATTTGGACGTTTTGCTTTGCTATACTGGACTGTAGTATTACCGCTACTGTGCTATGATGTGTGCCTGTTTGTTTTGTTTTCCTCTCACTGTGTACTTGTATGAGTTGGTATGCAATTAAGCAAAATTGGATTGAGAATGTAACTGGATTGGATTGCGTTACGAGATACAGTTCTGATCTGACGTTACCAGGATTTACTTTGAAAAATACAAAGGGAAGTGTAACACTTATTGTATACAATTTGACGATGGACAGCGGAAGTGTCGCGTGACTGACTGGCGTCTTGAACACATCTGGTGATAACCATATTTCTCCTCTATTTTCTAGCTGAAAGAAGTCTAGAATAAGTGTTTAATTGGTCAGTTTCTCTTTGGTGGCGTGTGACAGTATATGTTGACATGTGTCTCGCCGAGTCTGACCGGCACTTTAAGCTACTCGCTAACTTGACGTTAACGGTCCCCGGCTGGGCTGGTGAAATGTCAGCAACCGCATTGGACTAACGTTAAGGTTTCAACCACAAACGCAGTAATAATGTGATGTAAACATGGTTACTGATAGTTTTTATACAATTAAACGTTTATGTCCTAAATTCAGTCCTCATTAACTTCCGTTTAAAAGGGAATTAACTATGGTGTGTGACCAGAAGTGGACGTTTACAATGCGTCAGCGTTTGACAGCGGTTCCTCGGCTTCCTTGGTGGTTTAGCAAACGTTAGCGGCAAGGATTTGGACTTATTACTGTATTTATGATTTAGCTATAAAGATGGACATCACCATAAATCGTTGTGCAGTCCTTGCAATTAAGCCATGTCTTGGTAAAACAACTGTAGTAAATGTATCTCGGAGTGTGACAGGTTAATTTAGCCGGTGGGCTTTTAATTTGAAGGGGAAATAATTTGGCGGAAGGGCAGATGCGGCTCGCTGCTTGTAGCTCGACACTGAGGGAGGACATAGTGGATTCCGTTGGGAAGAATTGGATCATCGTCAAGCGGTTCTATGTGGATCTCTCTTGGTTGTATGCGTAGGATAGCGGTGTCACCTCTGGGATGAAACCACCAAAGTATGTAGCTCGATGACTGGTTTGTTTCTGGGGATGTTAAGTGATGAAATGGTAGGAAATGGCTAAAACTTTCTTCTTTCCTGCCGCTACTGCCCTTCAGTTTGCCTGGCAAATTAGCTGGCTAGCCCTTTTTTGCCTTGCAGATAGCATATGTTTGCTCAGTCACATCCACAAGCTGCTGTAATATCTTGGTTGATTTACATTTCTCATTTTCCTTCCAGCCTCCACGCCTTTATGGATTTAAATTAGCCTGGAATATGAGCTGGAGAAGAAGATAAGCAGCGGCGGCTGGCTTCCTGCTGGATTTTACCCAGGCTTTTTGTTTTTCCATGGACATGCCTGGTCTATGGAGCAAGGCTGAGCGGAGCTAGCTGGCTGACCGTCCAGCTAGCGTAACATTTCCAGGCTTTGGATGATTGTTTAGCTGGAGTGCTGATTTATTTTGGATCAGCGCTACCTACCCTCCCTGGGTAAGGAGTCAGTATGGGGGAGCCAAGTCTGGACGACGCCAATGTCAAGGTGGCTGTTCGTGTACGGCCCATGAACAGGAGAGGTGAGAGAAATTAATTTTGCTCAGATGTGGATTGTTATGGGTACTGTGTCTCTCAATATACATCAAGACTGCAAATCTCTGCTTTGCCTTAATTTTAAGTTAAATTGATGCATACATTTATGCTATATTCTTCTAAGACTACAATTCTAATGACTATCATTTATTCACAAAAATTGGGTTAACATTACTTGGCATGGGCAGTATCAGGTTTATATGATGCAGAGACTACTGCAGGTTAACTACAAGCAAACTGCATTTCACAACAACATTATCCCCTGGAGAATGGCTTGTCATGACCACCCCCCATTTAATTTCCTTCGAATGGGATGGCAGTCAGAAATCACCACCCATTAGTGAAATGAGCTCTTGCAGATTAAAAAAAAAAAAAAAAAAAAAGCTGTGGTGTGGCTGGTCTGGTTGGCACATGTTGGTACACTGCTGCCATAGGGCTTTCCTCATGGCTGCCTGCCATCCAGCAAGATTTAAAGCTAAACTTCTGTGTAAGATCTAATGTTTTAAGTCTAGACGCCTTGGCTCCTTAACTGACTCATACAGATGCCAATACCTTCTCAACATCTGACACTTGCTGAAACAGTGGAGCAGAACAGTAGTTTAAGAGGATAGCTGTGTGTTGATATAATTTGATGAAGGTAAGGGCAATATATCTTTTCTCAGTACGTCAGTGGATCCAGTTTGAAAGTATAATTATACATCTTAAGTTGTTTAGTTAACATGTGTTTTCTTATTATCCATCATAGTTGCTGCAAAAAGGTTAGGTCTATAGACATCAATCTTCAGTCTATCAGTCTTCGCTCGGCTAGTACATGTCTATCTATTGTCACATCCTTACCCTTAATTTTAGACGAGTACAAATGTGTCAGAGCAGCATGCAGTAAATGACCAATGACCTTTTCTGGTTGATTGCCAAGCAATGTTTTTGCTATGGGATACTATGTGTCCCATTAAAGGAGGAGGAGGAAGAGGAGAGCTGTTGAGGCAGAGTGGTGGACCGACAGAATGAATCATGTGTATCCCTCTCTCTCTTTCCTGTGAGTCGGAGAAGTCAGTCACAAGACCAAGGCAATGGATCGCCACACTGTTCCCATGGGCAGGGATTTACCACAAACTTTAATGTAGAGAAACTAGGCAGTCAGGATGATTTTTCTTTTTTCACTGATGGCCATCTGCAAGGTTAAACATTTGTTTTGGACACACACAGATTCCGTGTCTTTTTTTGTTTCAAACAAACACGAGTCAGTAGAAGTTTGTGGTTTGTTGATGGTTAGACAAAGCTAGAGAGGCTACAGATTAGCCCTGGTAGAAATTTAGCTTCAGATCCTGGACATTTGGACTCTTAGAGGTAGGAATTTACTGTTGTAATCTCTCTCATAACTAATGGGAGAGTTCTATTCCTGATTCATATTTACCTACAATGATATTCAGGGAATTTTGAACAATTTACTATCTAATCTCAGTTTTTTGATCACATGTCTGTAGTCAGAGCAGGGAAATGTGACTCTTTAAAATCATTAGCAATATTTATCAACTTCTCACAAACTCTTCAAAAACATTTTATATTATTAAATATGTTACCTTCAGACAGGCAGCTTGTAGTTCCTTTCTAACGTAACCAACATTAAAAAAAAAAAAAATCTCAGCTGTGTGAAATCGGATGGTCTCCTTTGCGAAATATCTTGCAACAGCAGTTGCACACTTCATGCTTCCTGGCTTATATTTGGAGCCTTTAGCAAAAGCTGCCAGTATCAAGGACTGGTAAGGTGTTATTATGCTAACAGCACCTGTGATGCTAGCCATGCTCATCTTGGACAGTTTTTCAGTGCTTGAGGGAGGGTGAGGCCACATGTGCAAATAAATTAGTGGCACACATTTCCTTTACTGGCTCACACATTTTCAAAAGCACGCAGAAAAGCTGTGTAATTTCCTGGAGCTCACCTTTGGTATCCCATATATCCCATAATATATGTGCTTTTAGTTGACACTAAGTCGTTCATCCTGGCATTTTTACTGGCATGCTATGGTCTAACTCCTCCCTCAGCCTCTACTCGTCTTGCTGTTTCTCTCTAACGAACCTGACAGTGCAGGTGATGGCAAATGTTCAACCAACACCCCCTGCTTTTATATATACAACAAAAAATCTTTACTGAGTTATGATTATTTTGAAATGACTATGATTCAAGCACAAAAACATCTGGCTGCAGCAAAGTTTTTTAAAGAAGTAGTCTGCATTCAGTTGTGCAAGACCTCAAACATGCACGGTTTATTCTATTAACTTTGTCTCTACATGGCTGCATGCATCTTCCATTGCTCAGCAAGAAAAAGCAATTATGATTTTGGTGAAGGGGAATGAGCAGTCAAATTGATGGCTTTCTAAAGGCACTGGGAAAGGGTTTGGAAACAGTAGTGCCACGTTTTCAGTGGTGCCTTCCTGATCCCCATTTGAATGGAGCTTCTGTCCATTTTAACCAGTGTTAACTGACTTTTATAATTTCAAATAGCTCCCAAATACCATGCCAGTCATGTACATTTAAAGAATCTGAATCTACTCTTAAAAAAAAAAACTTAGATCCCCATGCATCTGCTATTCTGGCCCCTACACATTCTCACAGTTCAGGTACAGTGCTTTCCCTGTCTTCCACTGCCAGACAGTGTCTTTGGGACATTTTAGCACTAGGCCGGGCAAAGGAACACACATTCACCTTCCTCACTCCCAATTCTCCAGCTGGTGCAGTGATTCAAACTTGTGACGCTGAAATAATAAGAAGACTTCTTTAACCTTGAAGGCACTGTCCCTGTGTATCCCAGGTTGAGGAGTAGAGGTGGTGTGGCAGCCTAGCTGGACAAAGGCAGGAAGGGAGCGAGTCTGAATGAATATTTGCTAACGTTGCGTAATGCTCAATGTTCCCATGGCTGTGGCCTTCGAAGAACAGAGCAACCCCAGGCGTAGCAACGGCAACACCACGGCCAATCAGCTTCCTGGCTGATGTCAATGCTGCTGTGCCAAACCTCAGCACCGGTAGCCCAGGGAAGGACCACAGAGAAGGGCCAGTGGAAAGTGGGAGCTGGTTATGGAGCAAGGAGAGGCAGATAACAATGAGTACATTTATCCTCATATCCTCTTAACCACACCGCATCACACTTTCCCCTCTAAGCAGGATGTACAGCTGAAGCAGTAGGGATACATGGGTAATGTAGGCTGAGGCAGAAAAAGAGAAAAAGTTCAACCTCTCTGTCTCTGTCAGTTCTCCTTGTTTAACTTGATTTTGTTCTTTTGCTCTCACTGTCTTTTAGTCACTCAGTCTCTGTTAGCTCACCCTGTGTTTTTTATGCTTTGTAGTCCCCCTGACAGCGGAAGAATTGGAGTGTGATTCAGGTCCTTTGACCTTTGACATCAAGTTTCCATGGCTCTACTCCTGTGTTCCTGCCAGGAACAGCAGTGTTGGGGCTCTTTAAGCTGACAGTTTAGCCTTAAATCCCAAATGTTACCAGTTTACACAGGCACAGCTAGCTTCTCCTCAGATTTTGGGCTCCTTGGGTTCATCTCAGGGAGTGAAATGATGTTGGATTCAAGTGAAAGTGATTTGTGTATTCTTCATTTTCCCTTCAATTACAGCCAGAGGATTGTTTTATTTGCATGTATTTGTTTTGGGGAAAAACACCAAGCTAATGGTATCTCTCTTCAAAAAAATGAAGACATTTTGTTGTAAAAACAAAAATGGCACATGCTCCATTTCTGTCTGACAAACTATGGTATATGTGCTCACTCCTGCTTTGCATCTATCAGGCCTTAGTCAGATGAGCAACTGAAAGCATTAATACATAACACAAGGTAATACTGCTTTAGACAGTTATTGTAGAAGAGGAGGAATTGAAACCACAGAATGTTTTTCCTGTCCTAACACATTTGCTAAAGTTCACACTACTTGCATGCTCTTGCATGCTGGCTGTAAAATGAAGAAATGATTGACAGTCATTTGTGTCATGCATGTGTGTTTAAAATCTTGAAGTATATGTGTAAATACTGGACCAGCTGGTGTTGACAAATACAGTGATAAAACACCCAGTAAACTAGTCTCTCCTTATGAAGGGCAATTGGATGCATCTATAAATGGCAAGCTTGCACCAGGTCTAACAGAACATTATTTATTATTGTCTAGTCTCCTCTGTGCTGCAGTGTCCTTGAGCAAACACTGATTTGCAAATAAAGGAGTGCTGTCCTAGCCCTGACCTCTGACCTCCTTGTCCAAGGGAGCAAACTACAAGAGGATATCCTAACTAGAAGCAAAACAGGGAGGCAAAGAATCCTGAGTCCCTTCCTTATCTGATCAGAGTAAACGGCACAAAGTTGTAATTGGGTTTAGTTGTCTTCTATGACAAACAATTCCTCTGATTGCAGAAAATCATGCGGTTGACATGACCTGATCATGCATTATTGATCAGCTTACAGACTGACTTTGAGACTTTTTTCATTTAAAACAAACAGATTTTTAGTGACATCATCTTAATTGCAGTAGTTCAATATTTTTGTCACCCTTTACAAGACACTTTGATTTTTTTAATAACTCTTATGTACAGTACATGTACTTTATGTACAAAGTATTTTAGTTACTGTTCTAAAACATTAACCAGCACTAATAAATAAAAAGGTATTGCTCTTCTGTGAAATCTGGTCTGCAAAAAGAAGCGATAGTCAAAAGCCTTAAAGCCTTAAAATAAATGATCACTTCTGCCAAAAACTGGATGCCCAGGACACGCTGGCAGCTAACCCGTGTGTAGACGAACATCATTAGGTCTCTTTGGCAAGACGAATGAATGGAGATACTTCCCAGCCTAGTGAATTTCCAGTGCAGTCCATGTTGTTATTTTCCAACACTTCTGCTGGTTACTTTCACAGCAAGGCTTCTGTTTGGTTATATGATTGACTCCGCTATGAAAAACAAATATATGGAGTGCTTTATACAAGAAACACGTGAAAGACAGATTTTATATTACCAGAAGGGGTCAGAAACTTAAACTTTACCTCATTCCTTGCATTTATACAATAACTGTATATCAGGTGGGATAGTGAAATGGTAGCTTGCAAAATTACAACTGCAATCAAGTGGCCTCAATTTGCAACAGTATGCGTGCTGACTTGTACAGCCTTTTTACATTAATACCCAATGGACAAAGCATTAGGACCACTCCGTATGCTGAGTTGGAAATGGCCCACTGGTGTGCTGAAGGCCAAGTGTTGCGTCATGACACAAACAGGCCAGGGTCAGCATGGGAGGTCCTTAGTTATGTGCATGTGTATGAGAGAGGGAGGGAGAGAAACTGATTCTCTGGACAAGTCCTGTTTTATCGATTAACTTGATACTCACTTCAAGGTAAAAGGTTATTTTTAGGCCTGCTCACACAATTGTTTTAATGTTCCACAGGAAATGCTTTTGCTTTTATGCTATTTAACTTATGCTCTATCACTCATACAGGGCAGGCTAAGATGTAACCATCAGACCAGTGCTAGTAAACATTTCTGTATCAGTAAATGAACCTGTCCTGAATCAGCGTAAACAAGATGACTTCTATGCTTTTCAGTTGTATTACTAGCATGGGAAAATATATTTTTGTACTTTTGATGACGGTGACACTTTTTACAAATTAACAATGTGTAACAATATTGAAAGATTCAAGGATAACAGGAGAACCAAGTTGTTTTGAGGGTAAGTGCTCTGGTTGTAATGGTATGATTCTTCTGATCCACAGAAAAGGAACTAAACACTAAATGTATTGTGGAGATGGCCAAGAACCAAACAATCCTCCACCCTGGCGGAACCAACCTAGGCAAAGACTCCAGGTATGTTTGTCAGAAGACTGACAGAGTTCTGTATCTACACCTGTGATTTATTCTCTGGTCACAACAATGATTTATTCTCTGGTGACCATAGCAGACAATAATGTTTAATATAGAAAGTGTTTCATAGCTACCAAGGCTTCTTTTGTTTGGCACTGCTTTTTGTTGATTTCTATGTGTCACAAGATGTACAATAGTTGTCCTGTGGTGAATATTTTCAAACAGCCAAAGTACTTATATAGACATGGGGAAAACCAAAACAAAAACTGAAGGTTTCAATATACTTGCTGTTAAAGACAGTGGAGCTGGTAGAAACAAAAGAATCAATTAATCGAATTAAACAAACAAGCAAATGCTTGATAATCATGCTCATCCAAAAATATAGTAATAAAAATGTATAAAGAACATCACATCCAAGCGTGTCAGTTATCCAGTGATGATTATATCCATCCATGGGTAGACTGAAAACAGGAGCTGCAATAAGCTGTGGCATACTTTTAAAGGGGCCACAGTTAGTCCTTGTAGCCCTCGAACTTTGTAGCATCTTATCTGCTGCCATGAGTCCATTTCTCTTGCCCTCACACAGACACACTTCTAGGTAGAATTAAAGCTGTGTTGTATTTTTTTATTAATCCTTACTGTGGTAGATTTGTTTGGAATGTAGTTGACTGTTTTGATATAGTTTTTTGGCAGAAACCTGACAAACCAGCTGTTAGGCCTGCTGGAGACAGGTGAACTTAAACTTAAACCTTGTTTTCGTCTTTTGGCTCTTACTGTTTCCCTCTGCTTCACTGGCTGCTGTTTGAGGGCAACGCTGAATTGTGCTGGGATTCTTGAGTTTCTCTGAGATAATTAGACATGTTGGATTGTGTTGCACTGCAGAACAGAAGTGTGTGACAACATGTACTCTGTGTGTGCGCTGTCAGAGAGGTGTCTGACTGAGACAATGTTGCAGTCGTGGTCAGGAACAGCCAACTGTTGCACCAGGGGGAATGACTTTGACATTGTTCACCTTATCTGTAATGGAAAAGCTGTAATAGGGCTTTTTAATTCAATTATCCAATGGGCCAAAATTCACCAGTGGGCCATGTTTGACTACTGATCCACCATCTTGGAGGGAACCAGCTGTGCTGGAAGAAAGATCTCCTTGTGACTGGTGAAGTTGACTGCAGACTGCCTGCCCAGAAATGGTGAATAAGGCTGGCCTCAGGCTGAAGTGCAGTGGCAGACAGCCTCAGCATGTGTTTCTGTGTCAGAGGTGCCTCTGCCTGGAAGAAAGACAGCAGCAATGAGACAGAAGCAGACAGAGACAATTATACATGAAAAGGCAGACTCCATTCCGCTCCTCTCTCCCCTCACTTTGGCGGGTCGTAACTCCCACCGCCTGACTTCCTCCCTTTTTTCTCAGCTCTTCCGTTTCCGTGGCAACACAGAGGGAGGTTAACTCCGGGTCGCTGTCGGTGACCGTGAAGCCCCTTCCCTGAGTGAGGAGACGATGGAATAGGGGGAATTTACTCGAGCATCTGTCGCCCATAAACTTCCCCAAGTGACTTTTATGGAGGACCGAACAAGAGCAGGGCTGTAGTTCTCTCTCTGTCTTTGGTGACAAAGGAGAAGGATTGATCCCTGCCTGCCGCATGCAAATGCTATTTTCGTTTTGTGTTTTGTTTTTTTATTTCTATACTGTTTACACTGGAGGATTATCTTGTACTCTGCATATTTTAGTTGGATATCATAGTTGAGAAAGACTAGGGTGGGTGCCAAGGAAGTATGCAGTAAGGTTAGGATGTTGCAGGTGCATGGTGTTTGCTCAGTCAACTGCACTACCAGGATGCCCTTTGTTTAAAACTGGGAAGACATCTGCAAAAGATAACACACAGAAAGAGAGAGTACAGCTTCCTGACTATATCCAAACTCTTTCTTTACTACTATGCCTTATCTACAAAGTTAATTCACAAGTTGCAACAAATGTATGTAAATTAAACTCATTGGCACAATATTATTCTCAAATTTTCAGATTGTTAAACCATTAAAATTATTTATAGTGAAGAGGGTGTTCTGATGTGAGCACCATTACACCAGTCTATCCTTAAAAACAACAGGGAAACTAGTTAATCGATATGTAACACATTAGAGGAACAATAGGCACAGTTTTAGACTCAGAATAACGCTAGATTAACATGAATTCTTGAGCATATAACATGAGTTTACTGGAGGTCCTAAACTAGATGTAAATGCCGGCCGATTAGAAATATTAACTAGTTGGAGAAAATAATTACAACAGATAATGGCGAGTAATGTTAAGGGTACATTGAGGGAAAAAATGCAGGACTTTGATTATATATTGTGGTGTAGACATTCCGAAACCTATACTATTAATATTTCACTTAAAGTGATATTTGATAATATTATTTCCTTCAACAAATACAAGAGCATCAACCTGTTTATTTGAGTTTTGCACATATTGAGCCCATTTATTTAAAATTTAAGATGTTTTCCAATTTTCACTCCTTTTTTGTCTTCCTGCTCATAACAGGGCTGGGAAATATATGGCAAAATGGCACCACCTGGTTAGTTACCTGTTTAAGACAAATTTAACCGACATATCTTTATATTCTTGACCAGTTTTAGCCTGGATTATGTTCATTTTTAATTTTCTCTACCATGGATCTTATGATTAAGTTTGATTTGTTTGTCAGAGTGGTAACAGGAAAACTGCTAACTCAATTTTTGTGATATTTGGTGACAATAGGCCTCATTCTCTGTCAACGTAGAAACCAGCACAGATCAGAGAATTTAAATCATCTTGTGACAGAGTTTACTTGTGATTCATGAAACATTCATATCTCACCAATCAAGTCATAAGTAGGATCAGGCATTGATAAATGTGGCTGCTGGAAACAAGCCTCATTTACATTTAGGACAAGGATGCAGTATGGCCAAAAAGAGGATTTCTTTTACCTTCATTAGGAAGGTGCACTGTTACCAATAACAACCCATAGGAGCGAAATCATGTGTGAGATGCAGGTACAGACAGACGCCTGAATTAGGGATTATGAAATAATTTATATAAAGGTATATTTTTGTATTTATAGTTATGTACTCAACAGCTTCAATCAATTGTTCCTTCATGCATGGGAAAGAAAAAAACACTCATTACTGAAAATAGACAAGTGTACCAGCATGGTTAAACACTGAGCCTTGAACTGCCCTGACACACAAAAGTCCACCCATATTGTAAACCTCATCTTTGCCTGTTGGCGGCATGCTTTTATGTCAGAGTAAGATCTGCAAAATCAGAATGAATCCATGAATTGCAAAACACTGAAATTGTGGTTGAACTTAAGTTACATTCCATGTTTTACCTGATCATAACATCCACAGGCTATGTTTGAATTATCCACATAATTCATTTGAAAGGACATCACTAAATGGTAATTTCCTGTTTTAATTTCTTGTGTGTTGTGCTTGGGTCTCTGATTTGTACACCAGCGGTGCACACTGGGTTGTTGGGTTGTGAGACTTCAGTTCCTTGCACTGCCAGTGACTCACTGCAGTAGTGACATATATA
>JAOWBC010000001.1:26124361-26144905 GCA_028566105.1 Hypoplectrus providencianus
GTTTGCTGTGCTCCATAACAGCAAACTTTTGCACATTTTTGCAGTCTGGTTCAGGGATTCTTTCGTTTGCTGGTGCACACATTGTGTTTTATGTTTTATTTGCTTTTGTACCTGCCCTCCCTGAATCACTTTGCAGCTGAAGATGTCCTAACCTCCACAGTTTGAACTGTGGGGCCATGGCACTTTGTTCTAGACTGTCTGATAAGCAGACAACTAGCCTAACGTCCTTGCAGCCTTGTTGTCACACAAGGCAGTTTGCATGATGACCTGAAGCTGCTTGCATTGGATTGTTGAAGCTGGATGTTGACACACTCTGACAACTATCTGTCTCCTGTCAGACATCAGTTATGCAAACGCAAGGGGCTTGGTCTCCAAGGTGATACACAAAAGGACCCATGCGGCCCCCTATTTTGGAATGATGTTGGACACTTTTGTCTGTCTGGTGTTGTCATGTTTGCTAAGGTTTTTCCAACACGAAGGATCTACAGTATTCTTGTCAATGTAAACGCAAGATCAAAAAATCTTAAATTGTACAGCCATAAAACCAACCATGTGTTGGTGGGTGTTTTTAACAGCCCACTAACATAATGACGGGGTTGGATATTAAGGGCGGCACAGTGGCGATCATCCACAGGCCACCCTGGCTTATTTTCTCTACGATTTACCCATTACTATTGAGTTTAATTGGTGCATTGATGTGCTGGTTTTAACTCATCTTACACTTCTGCTTGCATTCTGGGGCTGTCTGTCAGAAAATCAGAGCCAGAGGAGAAAGTTTGGAAAATTTAAACAATTGCTGTTTAGTAGCTAAATATATCGGAACATTGGACTTTCCCATAAATACATCACCATTAGTACACCCTGAGTTTGTCTGGGCTGCAGTGAGGAGATACTGAGTTACAATTTCAGCAATTAAGAATAAATGTGAAGACGATTAAGAGTCAGCATTAAGGCTGAAGAATTAAAGGCTGAGAAGAATGAAGAAACAATAAATGTGCCATTCTTAGAGAGAAGGAGGAGAGCAGACATAGTGCACTGGTCTATCTCTGAAATATGTGAGGAGGCTACCATAGTCCACAACCATGTAATGCACAATTCCAACCAGGCATAGTTTGACAGGTGCATTAAATCAAGATATGCAGATTTTCCTACTTGCAAGGTAGAAACCCTGCCTATGTGAGATGGTTAAATGTAAGAAATTAGCAGCAACCTCTGGCTTTACAAGTGTACTGTGTATGGCTCAGGCCTTAACATCTGGAGCCAAAGAAGTTAAACAGGATGAAAATGTCTCACTTTCATATCAACTGGTTTATTGTTGTTTATCAGTATGTTTACATGACACCTAAAAAAACGAAATATTGCCTTAATCGGACGACAACTGAATTGCATGTAAAAGTCATAGTCCAATTTATGTCGGAGCTCTCCAACTCCGATTAAGACACCCAGATGATGCGATCAGAATTTTATTTTCTTGGGTTGTCTGAAAAGAAAATTCATGTGCGCATGCTCAACCACCCCACCCACCATTCTCAATTGCATGTAAACTGGGACGAGGACAGAAGTATAATTACACGCCAAAATTGAATTTTAAGCCAAGCTTCATGTTTTCAAGGTCAGCTTCGCTGTTTATGTCTGTGAAGAACATGAAAGCCAGCACGAGAATGCATAACTATCCTGAGGGCCAGTAAATTTGCATTTCATGCATACTAAGTGTTTATATTGGGATTTCTATTTAATGGTAGAACTTTATGTCAAAACACATGCATTAAATTAAATGGCTTGAGCATTCTTCTTGCTATAATATGGCTTGGCATGGTCAAAATCAATACGTAAAGGAGTAACTTTGCTTATTAACTGGCCTTTGCAAGCAGAGTATTTTGAGCATGGCAATTTTCAGGTTTTACTGTTGAGTCCAGAGCAGCCTCTCTGACAGCAAACATCTTTGAATTCTGCCTTCATTTTGGTCTTCACAACAGACCTGTTATGTTTCTGCATCCGTCCATCTTATACAATTAGGATGGTCAGCTTGGTGGGAAAACTCTGTCCACAGTGAGAAACACAGACAGAATAATTTTTAAAAAAAGGCAAATTCCTCTTCTCTGATAGTCCCCACTATAGTAGGTGTCTCTAGGTCCGCATTTATCATGATCAAATACACAAAGACTTAGCCACACGCTGTCGTGGCTGGTAATAAGCATAGTCAGAGAAAATTTCCTCAGGCTGTGTGAATAAATTCAGCCTCAGAAAGGGTGGTTTAAAATGGCCTCCCTGTAACGGCAGTACATCTTATATCACCATTTCAACCTCTGCTAGAATATTGAATCTTAAATGTAGAGTATATCTTTAAACTGATACAGCACATGTGTAGAAGTTTGGAATATCCACTCCCCCTTAAACACATTAACAACACAGTAGGCTGTCTATCCTATAATAATTCTGACAGTATGGGGGAAATGTCCTTTACAATTATTGTTATTCAGAATGTGCTGAACGGAAGTATTATCCTGTTACATGTCTTGCTGTCCTTCGCCGTCAATATGTACCATGTTACGCTGATGCTGTTTCTGCTTCAGCTTAACATTCCAGTCTCAGGCTCAGCCTCTTTCCTCCCTAACCCCCCTGGCTACCTTCAGCCTCCTTTCCATCCTCCATTCCTCATTTCATTCCTCCCTACACAGCCGTAGATGGTACAGTCCCAGAGAGAAAAAAAAGAATGCAAAAACAGTAGAGAAAGAGCGGTGGGGGGGGTGGGCAACCATGCATTAAGTTATTTTTTAAATGACGGTGATCAGAGCGGAGGAGCAGGCCGAAGGGAGGAGGGACAAATAGAAGTGTTCGAGGACCGAGGGAGGCGGGTTTAGTGCTCTCCTGACTGCCTCATTCTCCCATCTCATTGGTCCGGGGGGCCCCTAGCTTCGTTAATGGGTATTTGAGCGCAAGACATGGGTGACCCTTCTTGCCTGCAGCCTTTGAAGCAACCATGACAGCTGTCATCACTACGAACGTCAAAACCTGCCACACCGATTTCACCACTAATGTGGTTGGAGATATGACTTTAGGAGATGGTGGGCATGTAGGATGCTCTGAAAGCCCCCAAGAAGAGCATTCATTGAAACAAACATTGAGGAATCAAGGCTTCACAAACAATGTAATAGCTGTCAGCCCTTTTTCATTGACAAAATTATTTTAGCAATTATACTAGCATCCTGTTATATTATTTCTCTCCTCACATTTAGACAGGGAAAACCCCCTTGAACACCTCCATAATCCTCTCTTTTACTACCAAAAACAGTACTGTGTAGAAGCTGTCCCAGTTGTATCCTGGTTTGAAGAAATCTGCTGGAATTAGTTAGGCTTCTGATAGGAATTTCTCTGCATGCATTTTGCTTTCTGAGTGCAGCATGTCAGCAGAGGAACGTCAGTGAAATATGAAGTGTTACTGATTGGACTAGATGCTGGCTGGTTTGTGCAAGAACTGCAGCTTTGGCGTTGTGTTAAGAATGTGCATGAGTAAAAGGAAACAGGTGTGTTTTTCTTGTACTTCAATCTTCACACATTCTAGTTTTAAACATTTAGATTAGTAACAGTTTTGTAATGTAGCATAAGTGTCGGAGTTTGATACAGCATCACATCAGAGATTTAGCACTAATTGTGACCAAGCCTGAGAAATAGAATGAAAGAAGTATAGGTTCAGTTTAATGACAGACAAATGTTGGTGTGTAAATTACTAGTATTCTCTTACCTCTGGCCTGATCATCTGACTTGACACAGCTCTCTGACTGACAGCTGCCCTCGAACTTGTGGCAGAACCAGCTCTGCAAAGATGGGAGGGAAGATGACTCCAGGATGCCTTTAGTGAGGAAGATTGGAGCAGAAGATGGACAATAATGAAGTGGATAGGTTTTTAGACTATGGGGATAATGTTTTTATAAAAACATCTGACCGGAGAGTTTATAAATCAGATAAATTATTCAGAGCACTGCTGGTTTTATGAGTTAATGGGATAAACAAGTATGCCAGTATTAGGGGTTTTGTTTCCTCAGGGACCGCCAGTCCTAATGTTGTCATATTGCAAAAAGCCTTTTTGATTAAAGTGCGCACCAAATGGCTGAAGTTGATGCACTGAGAACAGTTGTCCCTCTGCAATCACGAGTAAGCAAGTCAGTTAATCACATTTGACTAGTAAAAAATAAGTGGAATTAAATTGTTTGCTCATATGATGCAGTTATTTGGAAGAATAGAAAAATCTACTTTGAGCAAGTATCACTGTTTCTCTTTTAGATTTTTTTGGCACAGTTCAAAAGTCAGTGTTTGTGTTGTGCCGTGAAAATTCTGAATTGCATTTGTTTATTTGTGACATACTTCTTAAAATCAGTTAGCCTGGTCGGGATGCTCAGTCATTCCTCATATGCACAGATAACCAGATGGACTGCCTGCGTGCAGAGGAGATCAGTTTTAAAGGACATGCCTGTCGGCTAAGTGCTCGAGTTTATGACATGTTTGTGTGTGGGTTCATGTGTGCAGTGTAAATGTCCATGTGCACATATTATCTTGGTTTTTCTGTAAAAGATCATGCAGACATTGGGGCCAATCCCCTACTCTTTTTAAATGTCAGGATTTTTTTAATAGTCTGCGGCATTTTACCCACATGTCCCAGTTCATTTCTGAGCATGACCCCGACCCAGTAACCCCTCTACGCCACCATCTGATTCCACCACACACTACCTCAACCCTGTGCCAACTTCAGTACCAACCCCCTCTGCCACTCAATCCCATACACACATATGCCCACACACAGACATTCCCACAACAATTCCCCCAGATAGTTTCTGTGCCTCCACAAGCCCACAGAGAAAAATCCAGTGCCTACCCTGACATCCATAGACCAAATCCCCTGAGAGGTTGGTTTGACATGTGACTAACAAACAAGATCTAAACAAGATACAAACAGAAGACTGATTTAGAATCAAATGTGTGCTAGAGTGACTGAGCCTGAGGCCAGAGCCTCTAGCTTTGCCTTTGTCTTTCTATTTGTCTCTGTTCACCCGTGTCTTTATTTCTTTGTAACTCGCTCCCTCTCTTTCTAATTAGACTTAAACATTTAATTTTTTTCAAAATATTGATAGACACTAGCTATAAATAATGTAAGATCCAATGTGCCATACTAAACTACAGCTGCCTCTGAGCTCTAAATGTCATCTTCCTATCTCACATGCTGCTGTGGACCTTGACCCTCCCAACATCACCAGGAGTCAGTCCAAGGTAACAACACACTCACACAACATTTTAACACCGAGCTAATTCCATGCTTGTGAATCATCTCTGGTGTTAAACAAAGAAGCTGCTGTATTTCTCAGGCTCAGTTTGTGAAAAGAGAGCAACTCTACTGTACAAACACTGATACATTGTTTTTTGTAAAATAATTTTGCCAGAAGTGTTTTGTTTGATATATCAACTTTAAACCTGCAAGGAACACTTTTTGGCAGAAACTTAGGAAAAGTTAGTTAAATCAAACATTATTAACTTGTAAGCTAGATAATATCCACAAAATATTTCCCATTTGGCATTTAAAAAGTCATTTTTGAGAGTGTCTACAAGATAACCTTCAATAAAAGTTTTTTTTAAAGAAATTGTTATTAAATGTTAACATTCCTGAAATACAGATGGCCATACATTTCTTTTATTTGTGTTTCTAATGCTGCTACTGTTTTATCTCGCTAGGTCTTTGCTTACGATTACTGTTTCTGGTCCATGGATGAGACAGATAAGGAGAGATTCGCTGGTTAGTTCACCAGTTCAATTCAGTTCATATTATTTACGTTCTAAGATCCCAGCACGAAAATGTGATTCAAAAGGTTCAGTTTAGACTGAAAATCCAGGACATTGAATAATATTCTGTGTATGTTTGTTTGTCTGTGTGTCTTCAGGTCAGGAGGTGGTCTTCCAGTGCCTTGGAGAAAGTCTTCTCCACAATGCCTTCCAGGGCTACAATGCCTGTATCTTTGCCTATGGACAAACTGGTAATACACCATGAGACAGCTCCCTGTTCAGTGGTCAATATGATGTGACTATATTTTATAACAGCCTATTCAATAACCACAGGACACACTGTATGAATAATTTCTCTCTGTCCTCATTAGAATACTGCCCTGAAGCTTTTGATATAATAATTAAGAGAGGAGTGTCGGCGTGGATGTGTTGCAGCAGGAAGATAGGACAACCTCTATTCTCTCCAGCATGAACAAAATACCAAAGCTCAACTGCCATTCTCAACCAAATTTTAGAGTATGGTAGATCTACACAGTGTTGCTAAAATCCAAATACACCATAACAATGTGCTGATATCAACACTAGTGAAAGTGCAATTGTTTCTGTTCACTTAGACATGCATCAGACTGGTGACTGAAAAAAACAGGGCTGGATCACATCCAGGGTCGGCATGGTGTGAAAAGAAAAACTCGCCCTTTCTGTTTACACGTGCTTGCTACGCTGCAAATCTTTCAACAAACTTGATAGAACTGATAAATCACTCGAATGTCTAAAAGTCAGAAAGAAACACTCCCGGCTACTTCATTACTGATGCAGTCCTATGCAACCTTTCTGTCATATCTACTCTTAATACACTGCCATAGAGCCTTTAATTTATTTGTATATTTTAGCATCAATGTCTTGGTAGAGCTAAATGATACGAAAAATTTATATAATTGCGGTTCTTCAGCTATAATGTGATTGTGATATCATGCTAAGATTATCTTTTTTATTATTCCTTATCTTCTGTATTATTGACAACAAACTACCAACAGCTAAACACCCGAATCTATCAAACTTCTTCCGTTCTAAACTTAAAATTGCTCCAGACAACTGTTGGACTGTTCCTCTAAAGTCATCGAATGCTCATCAGTGTTTGATTCTTCTGAGACAATTTTTACACAGCAATACTGCTGGCATGAAAGTTTGCAGGTGTAAATTTACTTCATCTACTTTCCAGCATTTGTCACATGAAATAATGGGCAGTGTGTTTGCATGGGAATCCCTTAGGAACGGTTGACTCTTATGCTTATCAATCGAACCACAGTTGTTCTTATTATTCTTTCAGCCGTAGATCCGTGAATAGGGTTAGTTTATGTCTCAGTAATTATGTCAGTAATAAATGTAATTAAATGCTAAATTTTAAACAATTCAGGAAAAAGAAAATGTCACGTCCACTGTCAATCCACAATATATCTGCCTTTTTTCTAGGTTCAGGAAAGTCGTACACCATGATGGGTTCAGTAGACCAACCAGGGCTGATTCCACGGCTGTGCAGTGCTTTGTTTGAACGAACCCAGAAGGAACAGCGGGAGGAGGAGAGCTTCACTGTTGAGGTGTCCTATATGGAGATCTACAACGAGAAGGTCCGAGATCTGCTTGACCCTAAAGGGTATGACCTTGACCTCATTTTCTAACCCTTTTATGAAAGGAAAGGAGATTTATTTTCTCTCTAAAATTCCTCTCCTGAAGAGATAACATTCTGTTTTTTAATGTGAAGCTGCAACAGGGAGTGTTTAGTTTTTCACTGGTAGTAAACTGGCCATAGTTTTGGCTCATTTCCAAATGCAGATCATTGGAGCTCCTTGGAATTTGGCCAAAACACAAATATATGCTAGTCATGGGCTACCTTAAATACGAGTAAATGTTGTAATTGTTTGGTAAGTTAATTTAATTTTTAGGTTAACAACCAGTATCATAATAAAGGAAGAGAAAGTTGCAGATTGATTCTGTTACCACCAGCTGCTCTGGTCAGTGTATAAAACCCTGATGAAGTCCAGTTCATGTCCAGCAGGTCAGCAATAAATCAGGAGCACAGCCCTGCGTCTGCTGCCCAGACAACATAACCTTTGACCTTCACTCACTCTGTGACCCTTCACCTCAGTAAAACGGGCCAAAGAGAAGCAGGCCATCTGACTGCCATATGGACTTTGTTGTGAAGCAAAAAATGATGAAGTTGTCAGACCCGGAGCAAGTTTGAATCAGGGTCAGAGAGCCAAGTGCTGACAAAGTCTCTATGAACTGGGGAAAGTTGTACTTGTGGCCAGAATACATCAAATGAACAGTTGTTTACCAAGAGTGACCATGTTGTTTTAACCATGTTTTGACCTGCTTATATTTTCATGTCTAGGGGTAGACAGACTCTGAGGGTGAGAGAACACAAGGTTTTGGGTCCCTATGTGGATGGCCTGTCTCGGCTAGCTGTGGCCAGCTACAAGGTAAACATATATTTGTTAAATAGTTTTTTGCCATGGATTAATGGTCTATTGAGACACTGATTTACATCTACTGCTGTGTTGCATCCTGGCTGCCACTCTGATCATTGTGTCCATGTCCAGCAGACCATCATGCTTGCATTCCTTTCTACTTTGAGCTTGAAACTTGACTTGTAATGATTTATGATTCATAATAGTGTGCTCACAATGCTGCATATAAAAATGTCAGAAAAAAAATATTTTGATTGATTGGGTTTTGCCAATTGAAGTGGTCAATAAATGCGTAACATGCAATATGCAGTCTTATCAAGTATACTGTTTATCATACTTCAACTGATTTAAAGATTATCTTACAGGATAATAAAATATGAATAATATTAAATCTTACTCCAATAATTTACTGTTTGATTTTGGTTGTTCAACAGGACATTGAGTCTTTGATGTCAGAGGGGAATAAGTCGCGCACTGTCGCTGCCACCAACATGAATGAGGAAAGCAGTCGATCACACGCCGTCTTCAACATCATTCTCACCCACACACTGAAAGATCTTCAGTCTGGGGTAAGAGGCTCTACACACATGCTGGCAAAGGGCCTGTTTTTAACACATGCATTTATTTACTTTATTTATTTTTTTAGGACAATAAATAAGACACCCTGCTATACAGCCTTGGTGATTTTGAATGCTGGTGACTATCAAATTCATTTTGGAAGTAGCTTTTTTTTTCTCTTGTAATGTATTACATTGCCATATATATTAAATACTGGCATGATAGCAGGAGCGAATAGTGAATCTCTTCTGTAGGCAGAATTTGTGATATTTCCAGAACAGAAGGCTGACAAACTATCTGACTATCCATCAGGTCCTTCAGTCAATGGGTGAGAACGTAGTTAGAAAATGGGATGATGTCAGATCAGCTGTCTGACCAGGCACTCTAAGGAAAGACCCAATTGACTTATTCTCCATCCTCACTGACCCACTTAGTCATTCCTGCTCCTTGCTCTTATTTCAAGACAAACTCCTGTTAATAATTCACAGGCATGACTTGAGTTTGTCAGGTGATACAGCCTTCTCTGTTTTCACAGCACACCCAGAATCAGTCACTCTGTTGGTTCGTCAGTCAGTAGGTTCATCAAGGGAATGGCTAAAGTGTGGACTGTGTAGTCAGTGAGTGAATAACTTCACGTACTATGTCTTGATAAATTGGTTATTTATTATCTCTCTTGTTTCAGTTTATTATTTCCTCAATAATTATACAAAAAAATATATATTTTTTAGGAAACGCCACTTATACACTAGATATTATGTCAGCTCTTTTACCCATGTCCTGATAATTAATTCTATTTCTTATTTATACTGTGCGGGTTGTTCAGTAAGTACAGTAATGTCTGTTTTTGTTTCACTTTTTGTTGAATTGTCTTACGCAGCAGTTATGAGGAATCTGTGTTCAAAGGGCAGAATAAGCCAAGGGACAAAAACGAGCAGTGCTATGCAGTATGCAAAAATACCTCTTGTGCAGTTCATCTTCAAACATATTGATGCAGTGAAAAGCAACAACTAGACTAACTGTGATATGAGTTGCTTTTTTAATACTTGCCATTAATTCTGTTTTAATGAGGTAATTCTCATCATGAGCTCATCTGTCCCCATTATGGCTCAGAAACTATGAGCAACTGTGAAAAAAAACATGTTTCAAAAAGTCACCCATGCCTTGTAGCAGAGTCACCTGGTGCAGGATCAGTCATTCTGATGCTCATCACAGGATTTCCTTTCAGCACCGAGCCGTGCTCAGACTTGTTAACTAAACACTCCACTAAAGTTCAGTCACTTTTCACTTTGGTCATGTCACGCCGCCCCTCAAAGTTGGTTATTTTGTTCTGTGTTTTGATGAAAACAAGTCAACCTTTGGTCACTTAGTTTAGTATTGTACAGAGTATTGTACAAAACTGATTGTTTATTTTCTCCATGATGGCATCTACCAGATTGCTGATCACATGCAGTGATGTGTTAATGCCCTGACACTTGTTCTGTGATGCCAAGTAGTCCGACAAGCTGTACATCCTGCATGGTGATCTGATTTCTAACTCGGGTATCATTTTGCCTGGTTACAGAATCCTCTGTGAAAAACAGAAAATTGTGTTGTGGTTGGTATTTCCTTCTTTTCACTATTTCACCGTCAGCTCTACGAATTGAATGGAACCAAAGAGAACTTACGATATATAATGTAAACAATTAATGAATGCAGAGACACATGTGCATTGACAAAGAAAGTAGAGTGGATTTTATTTCCAAGCCTGACACCACCAGGAATCTGGACCTGGCACTGTAGACGAGAACCCAGTCATCGGTCATTGCAATAAAGTGTTGTAATTACTGAGTCACCAACTCCGCCTCTATCTGGCTATCCAATAGGTATTTGCACTCATAGGCGCCATTCTATCAAAAAAAGAGAAGGAGAAAAAAAGGTTTTTGTGTATTTTTAGGTTTATGTGGTCAGTGTCCCAGATAGAGATCTCTGTTTGTTTAATAATTTGTTTTTCTCTGGGGGATACCAGTCTGGGGTTGATCTGTATCAGTGCAGTTAAAAGTTGTTCTTTGTCAGTGAGTCATATAAAAGCACAATCCTACAAATCAACACACAGGACTCCACCTGTAAAATTTGAAACTTTAGAACATTTCCCTGTATTGTACACATGTCAAGTTGTGTTTTTTTTCCTCACCTTTATTTTTTTTAGCTCCACAAGCAGCTAACTCAGGTAGGTTGAGTTTCAGTGGCCACTGGGTCCCTAGTGCTTAAAGTGTCTGAAAGGAGTAAAAACTGGACAAAATGCTTGAAATCCGGACTGATGAATTGCAGTATGAGTGCGCCAGAGTAAAACTGTCAAGAAGAACAAGAAGGGAAACATCACCAGATCTGGGCAGTGTCAGGAACATCTTAGTTTGCCTGACATTTATGGTAAAGCTATTTCTGTTTGGAGTCTGAATATAAGGACACCTAGTAGTTGGAGCCTTAACATATTTTACGGTCTGATGGAATTGATGTATGTATATTTAATTCTGACAGGTCCACTGTACTGACAGGCATAGGTTTTATTTTCCCTGTGCGCTGATGATCAGATGTTAACATGTAGCCTTCTCAAGCTTGTACGGGCTCTCACAGTATAGATGGCAAAGTGATACCCACACCTTCAACAGCCAGAGAGAAGAAACTAAAAGAGCATGTCAGTAAGACACTAAAGGATGAGAAACCAAGGTCTAACAGAGAATTTTGGCATTGTTGAGTTGGTAGAATCAAGATAATCAGAGGAAGCATAGATGGGTCCTCTTGAAAAAGGGTGGACAGGGGAGGGGAGCGTTCTGATAAAGCCAAACACCTTGCTGTTTATTTCTGGGTTGTGTGTTGCTGTCATGCTGGCAAATCAAATCATTGATCAGTTGGAGTCTGCTGAAAACCTCAGCAGGATATGCCTTGATGTGGAGTCTCTTTGTTGATTAATAAGCCGTCAGAGTCCTGTCAGACCTCATGTGGATGGATGGTGTTGCTTCCAGAAATTGCAGCAGATCCAGGTCTGTGTAAATATCTACATGGATATGTTGATACAAGACAAACAGAAAACTCTCTGACAGTGGCATTTTTTTTACTGCTGAAAAGCCTCCATGCCATATGTCACTGAGAGTAATTCTGGAGTTTGCTGCTGCAATTCTTTTTACTTAATTACCTGAGTATACAGCTAATTGTGGGTGTCATCCATAAAACTACATACTAGCCTATGTAGAAGCATAATTGATGTTTGAATACAGAATATGCAAGTTGCCGGTTAAATAGTTGAATGTACTAAACAGAATAAGACAATAATCAGACTTCCTTTCTGTGTTTTTCTTTTTTTCCCCAGACAAGTGGAGAGAAGGTGAGTCGTCTGAGTCTGGTGGACTTGGCTGGAAGTGAGCGAGCAGCAAAGACTGGAGCAGCAGGAGAGCGACTCAAGGAGGGAAGCAATATCAACAAGTACGCAGAAGCTGTTCAGCACATACAGAGACACACAGACCCATGATTGGGTGATTTTACCATTCAGGATCCTAACCCTAAATTGTATAATTTTTTTGCTATGGCTTTTTTTTTTTGCAAGACATCTTGTTCTAACCAAAAAGTGCTATTACGTCACTTTTAGACCAATTTATTTGTTATTTGCACATAAAGTTGTAAATGAGAAAGAACTCAGATAACCTTTTTTATTTTAAGTAATTTGGTGCCCCACTACAGCATCTTTCTTTCACCTTAATCATAGTATAATACCAAGATAATGTCTTCAGAAACTCCTGAAACAAGCTTGAAGTTTCATAATTTACACATACAGGTAGGGCGACCTGCACAAGCTTAAGAGACGGCAGAATAGTGATACGATCCCTAGACGGATAGGTGAATTGAAATGGGACATCCATGACTCTTTTGTTTGTTTGTTTTTTTTATCAGGTCTCTCACTACACTCGGCCTGGTCATCTCAGCACTTGCTGAACAGGGAACAGCCAAGAACAAGAACAAATTTGTTCCCTACAGAGACTCTGTTCTGACATGGCTGCTGAAGGTATATATAACCTAAACAAGTTCACCAGGGATTTGATAATCCACTGCATGCTCTTCATGTTCTTAAAATTTCATGCTTATAATTGTTTAATCTTTCCTTCTTCTTTTCTTTGTTTGCATCTTTGCCTTCCTCCAGGATTGCCTGGGTGGCAATAGTCGCACAGCGATGGTTGCAACTGTGAGTCCAGCAGCTGACAACTATGAGGAAACGCTATCAACGCTGCGCTATGCAGATCGAGCAAAGAGCATTGTTAACCATGCTGTTGTTAATGAAGATCCCAATGCTCGCATCATCAGGGAGCTCAGAGAGGAAGTGGAGAAACTACGAGAACAACTGACTCAGGCAGAGGTAAATATATCTGAATTTTTTTTTAAACAGCATATGGATATCTTTGCTGTCTTATACTCACATCTCATCTTTCTTTTATTCCAGTCTTTGAAGGCCCCAGAGCTGAAAGACCGCCTGGAAGAGTCGGAAAAGTTGATTCAAGAGATGACCATCACCTGGGAGGAGAAGCTTCGAAAAACGGAGGAGATTGCACAAGTAAGACCCACAAGTGACAGTTGTGAAATTGTATATATCAACGTATTGAGCTATTATTGAGCCACATTATTATTTTTTCAAAATTTTGGTAAAACTCATCCAAAGCCAGAACTTTATATCATATGTGATCTTTGTCCCTGTGTGTTTACAGGAGCGTCAGAAGCAGTTAGAAAGTCTAGGTATTTCTCTCCAATCCTCAGGGATTAAAGTTGGAGATGATAAGAGTTTTCTTGTCAACCTTAATGCTGATCCTGCGCTCAATGAACTGCTGGTGTACTACTTGAAGGTACGTACATACACAAAAGCACTCACTGTGCTTTACTTTATTCTCCCTGATTAGACTGAATACAAAAAAAAAATCACTGTAATTGAGCTTTATCTGTGTTCGACAAAGTTTTTCATCCATCTTCCCTTTAAACATTACAATTCAACAACATTTACATATGCACACTGTTTGGATTATAGAAGCTTTAGAATACATTTTCTAAAGTAATTGGCTGAGTCAGTTGTCATCTGACAGACAGTGGCTGCTTGTAGAAGCACAAAACAGCTTTCAGGAAAAATAACGCAGTGTGTTTGTAGGTTTGACTCGAATAGACATGACTCAGTGACATTTATTTAATTGTCTGGCTGCCTGCTGATAACGTCCAGCATATCTTGACTGGTGTGCCTTAGGAACACACAAAGGTGGGCTCGGCAGACTCACAGGACATCCAGCTGTGTGGGATGGGAATCCAGGCGGAGCACTGTGTCATCGACATTACGCCAGATACGGCAGTCATCCTCACCCCATACCGCAATGCTAGGTGAGAGACACCCACATCACAGACCCAAAGTTCGGGCTGGGTTATTATAACATGTAGCTGAGTGAAAGGGGGAAAACAAAAGTTCTGTAGGCACTGGAGACATAGCTGTCTTTACTGTGTTTCAGGACATGTGTTAATGGTTCTCCAGTGACCAGTGCTCTACAGCTCCATCATGGCGACCGTATCTTCTGGGGAAATAACCACTTCTTCAGGTGTTTTTTTTTTTGTTGTTGTTGTTGTTTTTTTTACACTTTACAATATATGTTCTTTTCAATTGTAAGTATTGTAGTTTTTCATATTTTTCAATGACTTAAGTATAACTTATTCCTAATATTATTATAATGTCCAAAAACAATTTATTTTGTATGAGTTTCACGTGCTTTAACTACATGGGTAGCTTTTATATTATTTAATATACATTTTGACTGTATTTACTTTAGTCATTTGACTGCACCCAGTTCTTCTTATGTGTTTAAAATCTGCATTGAATCCAATCAGTGTGTCTCCCCATGTGATATAGCACAAATTCTCTAATCGCTGACAATCGGATTACAGCAAATCAATCAACTGATGCTAAAGATTACAGCCAAATAACTTGACATCCTATCTGCAGGATCAACCTGCCTAAGCGGCGTTCTCGGACAGCTGACGATGAGGAGGGTGAAGGTGGTGTGATGAAGAGCAGTGGCAGCAGTGAGCAACTGGATGCAGATGGTGACACAGCCAGTGAAGTGTCCAGTGAAGTCAGCTTCTCGTATGAGTTCGCCCAAACAGAAGTCATGATGAAAGCCCTGGGCAATAATGGTAAGGAAGCATTAAAGGAATGCAATCGCAGTGTTCTGCATAGGCAGAACATTCTGTAGGGTAGTTGTGTGTGTTTTGTGACCGCTGTATGCTTTGTCCAATCAGACCCAATGCAAGCAGTACTGCAGTCTCTGGAGAGGCAGCATGAAGAGGAGAAGCGCTCTGCTCTGGAGCGACAGAGACAAATGTATGAGCAGGAACTGCAGCAGCTCCGCAAGAAGCTCAACCCAGATCGCCTCTCCACCGGTCCCTCCGGAGGGCCGGCCTCCAGCCAGCAAGGTCCTGGACAGCAGTCTCACTACCGCAGCCTCGAGAGACTCAGTATCGGAGGAATGAGTCATTCAACTAGCGCTCAGAGCAGACTGAGGCAGTGGAGTGAGGACAGGTGACATATGCATACAAGAATATATATGCAGACTGATTTAGAGACTTAAACAATATATGTTTTTTTTATTAAAATGTATATTCTGTCCACTGGAAATATATGAATGCCAACTAAACTTCTCCCTATATTCCCTACTCTCACCGTGACCTCCTTTTCTTCTCTGCCTCCTCTTTCAGGGAAGCTGTGTTGGTCAGGAGTCTGCGGAGGCTGAGGGAGCAGATAGTGAGGGCAAACCTCCTGGTGCAAGAAGCCTGTTTCATCTCTGAGGAACTGGAGCGACACACAGAGTACAGAGTCACTCTGCAGATCCCATCAGACAACCTAAATGCAAACCGCAAGGTCTCACACACACACATACACACAAACATGTAGACACTGAAGCACTGATTTCCTGTCTTCTGTTTTTAGCACAGCTGTTCCTAAAATACATCTGTGCGTTTGTGTGTTCAGAGAGATGCAGTGCTCAGTGAACCAGCAATTCAGGTTCGACGTCGGTGCAGAGGGAAGCAAATCTGGAGTCTAGAGAAGATGGAGAACCGCCTGGTCGACATGAGAGAGCTGTACCAAGAGTGGCAGGACTATCACCTTCATCACCATGACAACCCTGTGAGTTAGCTTGAGAGATTTGCCTTGAGATGTATGACAAGGTCACTAGACAGCTGTCAGTCAGCAGTCATACACTAATACACACATGAATATAGTAAAAAAGGCCTGTAAATTATAACATGAGAAATTAGGGTAAAGCCTATCTTAAGTAAATCTTATTCATTTTATTGTTCAGGTGATGCGCTCATATTTCCGTCGAGCAGACCCATTCTTTGACGAGCAGGAAAACCACAGTCTGATCGGTGTTGCAAATGTCTTCCTTTCCTGTCTCTTCTACGACGTCAAGCTACAGTACGCTGTTCCCATCATCAACCAGAAGGGGGAGGTGGGTAGTGACAGACGTCAGTTTAATTTCTACTTCTCTTTACCTTCATCTCAATCTCATTTTTAATAAGGAAGTGCCAGGAACAGGTGAATCATTAACAAAACAAAGCTTTCAAAAGTCACTGGACTTGGGTTTGCATGAATTTCCTTAATGTTTGTTTCAAGAAACATTTCTTTAAAGAAACATTCAGAGATAACCATCCTATTGTGGTTACCTCTGTGACACACATCCAGAGTGGCTTTCAGTTAGATAAGAAGTCCAAGTTTTAAATTGGATCATCATGATATCAAAGTCAAAAGACACATGATGGTCAGATGATAATCTCATTCCTAGAATGGAAAAAAGTAGAAAATTTGTTAAACAAAAAGGAGATGTATTAGAACATTTTAGATGCATGTTCACAAAAGAACTCACAAAAGAGGATTAGTAGCATAGTGGCAGACAGACTTACATTTAAAAACACATTTCCAGGTTATGGTTGGTGTAAAGGTGTCTTGGTATGTTTTCCTCTGTCCCCTTGTGTTGTCAGGTGGCAGGGAGACTTCATGTTGAGGTTGTGAGGGTTGGAGGAGGATTAGAGGACAACATGGCTGGAGGAGAAGAACCTGATAACAACCAGGACAATGAAGTCCAGGATCGCAAACTGGTCTGCATGGTAGGACAGATCAGAGAGAAGAACTTTATCTCTGCCGTTCGCTATTCTGACCTAGTTCACTCAATCAGATGTTTAAACCCATTCCAGGGGCTATAGTTTAAGTGATGTAATTTAGATCTTAGATTGTGTTCAGTTAACTTTAACTAATTCACAGTATAAAATAGGTTGCTAGTTTATAAGATCCCTATCTAGTTTTTTTTTTTTTTTTTTTAATCTTGTCAACTGCAACCATCCTTTGATAAATTCTTAATGAATGTTTATGATGTTCAGTTTTGGTTTTCATCTCATTGTTTTATGTTGATTCAGCTGTGATCATTTTGGAATTCGTGTTTGTTTGACTTTTGACTTGTGTATCCTCAACAGATTAAAATCTTGCAGGCCACTGGCCTACCCCAGTATTTGTCCAACTTCGTCTTCTGTCAGTATTCTTTCTGGGACCAGCCTGAGCCCATCATCGTGGCTCCTGAAGTAGATCCATCATCCTCTTCACCCAGCACCAAGGACCCACACTGCATGGTGGTGTTTGACAGCTGCAAGGTGAAGCCTAAGAGGGGGGATGTGGATGACAATATTTTTTATAATGATAAAATGAAGCATTTATAACAGGACGTTGGATGGCATATAATTATGTTAAAGGTGGTGGGTGACTGTTTAGTTTTTGAACTGAACTCATTTGTGTCTGTAGGAGGTGGCAGTGTCAGTAACAGAGGATTTCATAGAGTACCTGACAGAAGGGGCAGTTGCCATTGAGGTATATGGACACAGACAGGCTGATGCAGGCAGAAACCCTGCCCTGTGGGACCTCAGCATCATCCAGGCAAAGACACGCACACTACGAGACAGGTAAACACATACTTTAAGCATTTGCTTATGCTATCCAGTAACTGATAGAAAAGCAGTGCTCTGTTTATGCCCAGATGTGCTGATGGTGTTCATTTTTGTAGGTGGAGTGAGGTTACGCGTCGCCTGGAGCTGTGGATTCAGATCCTTGAGATTAACGAGAATGGAGACTTTGTCCCCGTGGAAGTTGTTCCTGCTAGAGATGTCCGGACTGGTGGAATCTTCCAGCTTCGGCAGGTAGGCATAAGCCTGATCACAGCAGGTTTTACTTGCAAACCTCAACCATAATGCCATTTTTTTTCCAAAATGTATAAACATCTATTACTCTCCATCTCTTCCTTATCTCAAGGGTCAGTCAAGGCGCATCCAGGTGGACGTACGTTCAGTTCAGGACTCGGGCACCATGCCTCTGATAGCAGAAATACTGCTTGCAGTGTCAGTGGGATGTGTGGAGCTCAGAAACACCACCACAGACCAGGAAGGAGATGAGATGGACAGTTATCAGGTAGATGGGTTTGAAATAGTTCTGTCTTCAGTCTGTTTTTCTCTTGTAATGCATTCATAATAATAATTAACGAGTGAACTGAAGCCAAAGACACTGCTGACTGGTTTGTTGTTTAGGAAAGAGACCTGGAACGTTTGCGGCGGCAGTGGTTAGCTGCTCTCACTAAGAGACAGGAATATTTGGACCAGCACCTGCAGAGCCTGGTCAGCAAAGCAGGTAATGCCCTATATGAGTATCCAAACATACAACACAAACAATATTAAACAAACATGCTGCCCCTACAAAAGCCTGTAACACTTCTCTCTCTAAGGGATGTTGTGGTCTACATCTTGTAGGCTTGTCAGTATTAGACTGGTTACAAGTGTTAAATGTCTGGGCCTTATGTGAACAGAAAAGACAGAGGATGACGTGGAGAGGGAGGCCCAGCTGCTGGAGTGGCGATTGACTCTTACAGAGGAAAGAAATGCTGTCATGGTGCCCTCTGCTGGCAGCGGTATTCCTGGAGCACCTGCTGAATGGTATGACACATATAGTGTGTCTCTGATCAATGATTTGATGTGTTTAAAGCTTGTTAATCATGAGGGACACCTCTGGCATTTTAATTTAATCATTTAAGTTGTTTGAATGCATATGCATATATATCAGCAGTTATAATCCCATAGCCATTACAGCATCATACATGCATTCTGTTACATCAGGCTTACTATTGAGAGCCATTCAAAATTGAAGATTTTATTGTTTTCCACCTCTCGTTTTTGCTATTTAAAAAGATATATGTAATTTTCATGATGTGTTTTAAATGTATTTTCACAGGGTCCCTCTGCCAGGCATGGAGACTCACATTCCTGTCCTCTTCCTGAACCTCAAGCGTATGTCAGTTCTTTGCCAAGTAATGTATGCCTGCTCACTGGCAGGATGATTTTAAATGTTTCCCCGTTTGTATTGCCAGCTGATGACCTCAGTTCTCCAGACCAGTTTGAGGTTCCTGAGGCTGGAGGTTGGGATGCCACCCTGAGTGGAGAGGATGAGGATGACTTCTTCGACCTACAGATTGTCAAACACTATGATGGAGAGGTAAGGATCAACCTGCAGGAAATATCTTTCTGAGGAGTTACTGGAGTCCAATTTGGAAGGTATTTTATGTAACAATTATGCTTATTGACACTGCAGGTTAAAGCAGAGGCATCATGGGACTCCACTGTCCATGAGTGCCCCCAACTCAGTCGCGGGGGAGCATGGCCAGAGCAGCGGGTCTACCTAACAATTCGAGTGGTGGTTCAGCTCAGCCACCCGGCCGACATGCAGCTGGTCCTGAGAAAGAGGATCTGCGTCAACGTGAACCCAGGCCGCCAGGGTTTTGCACACAACTTTCTCAGAAGGATGTCGACACGCAGCACCATACCTGGCTGTGGGGTCACGTTCGACGTGGTCTCCAACATTCCTGGGGTAAAGCTCAGGGAAAATATCTCTTTTAGTTAGGGTTAGGGTTATCTAACCCTTAACACAAATCTGAATGATGTTTTCTGATCAGGACGCGCCTGGTTCAGAGGACAGAGAGATGCTTGCCAACCTTGCTGCCAGCGCACACAACAGCCAGTCAGCTGATGATGAGGCTGCAATTGAAAAATACCTCCGCAGTGTCCTCAGTCTTGAGAACATCCTGACCCTGGATAGACTCAGACAGGTACGTGGAGAAACTGTAAGAGATAAAGTCTCATATAGAAAGAAATTAAATCCATTGATCAATATCCAGAGAGAAATACAGAACAGCTGCCTAGAAGATGCATGGCTAGTCAAAATATGACATTTAAAAAAGTTTTTATTTTTCTATATCTTTTTAATGCTCAACTCCACATTGAAAATTTTCTCTGTGTTTCTCTCTTTTAGGAGGTGGCAGTGAAGGAGCAACTGACTAGCAGAGGGAGGAGCAACAGACGGAGCATAAGTTCTCCTTCTGTCCACAGGGTAAAACACAATCACAATGCAACAATATTTCATTGTTAGACAATGCAGTATAATACAGAATATTATGATTTCTGTCAATGTAATCCCTCTCTGTCCATCCCTCCTCAGCTTTCTGGAAGTAGACAAGACCTATCCACAACCTGCCTGGATGATAAGGTAACACCTGCTGCTTTGGTAACAGTCTCAACATGATGACTTTTCTCAATAATAGTTGGTCGAAAGGATGTCTTTGAATATTCTGTTATAAATTGTGGCAATTATTTTCACTAAATAACAAACAAACAA